>JAVTVY010046745.1:0-230373 GCA_036873755.1 Hanleya hanleyi
ATCTATGGCGTTACGTTTCGTAACTTGTGTCTAATTCCGCCTAGCCCGGGGCTAGGGGCCGTATTAACCCATGTACTTCAAGATCCTCATGGTACTATATGAACAGTCACAATCAAAGCGTGACTGAGATACGTCATTCTTTAGGTGACGACTTTACCACGAATACTCATCAGCGATACGGATTTGATATTTTGGAACATCATGATGTCTTGCCGGCATCATTGAAAACTGTTGATCGCTTCTCTCTTGCAGGAAACAAGCCTATGTTTATGTATACTATGATTGTCTTTTTGAATTTGGTGCTAATACTGTTATGGAATATGGAATACGTCTTTGGATTATGGACGCGGATATTCTCTAATGGACGACGGCTTAATTATGAATGACGGACTAGACGCTTGTAATCTGTAAGACCCGCGGTATCTCTCCATCGACAGGTGTTTATGGTCTTCACCGTAGGTGGACAGGGTAGGGCGATTGGAGGTTTGAAGGAACCGTGGTTCGATTCGAGGACCATTTTTTTTCGTGTGGTTCATTGTCGGCCGAAGAGTCCACCCAATACTGGACCCAACACGGAAGCGGCCAACGGTGCTAAGATGGCCCCGAGAAAGCCGCCTTTCTGTAACACCTTTTTCTTTTCTGGACTAAGGTTCGGAGACCTGTCTTATGCTAGGTCAACTTGGTCTTCTGAGCCGGAGTCAGTGGTACGTTGCCTTTTAACAGGTTGTACCCAATCTCGCACAGACAGCGTACAAGGTCAGGGTCCGCACCGCGTACAATGGTTCGCACCAACTCGGGTGGGGCCGTCTTCAATACACGGAGCGTCGGAGCGTGCTTCCGTACTCGCGCAGACATCATGTACAACTAATGCCAGAACCCACAACTCTGCCCTTTTATCTACCTCAGAGAACAGAGACAAAGTCAACCATGCTGTGGTATTCATTCTTTTTATTATCCCCATCATCAAACACACACTCCAGCTGGGGGAGCCACCGTGGGTGGCATTATTACATTATTTTTGCATGTACACGTGGTTGGCCTCTCCGGGAAAGATGCCGGTCCGTAGTCGAAGGTGGTCGGGGGTGGCTTGCTTGAGGTCGAAGAGCATATGCCCGTGCTGAGGGGTTGTGGCATCTTTAAAGGCTTCCAACGCAAACGGTGTGCGGCCGGGATACATCTGTCTCGCCAGGTGCAGCATTTGAGTGGTATCTCTCGGGTTTTTGAAGACCACCATGTAGTGGGCATTTAAGCTGATGTTCCGATGTTATTTGTTTTTACTGAACAGATTCTGCACAATGTAGATGATGCTGAGCCGTCGATGATGGCTGCCTTTGGTAAAGAGTTGGGTGACGCGTGCATCCGTCTCCGCCATGAGATCATCCGGAACCACCAAGGTGTCGGGTTCCAAATCGGCCAGGTTAGGTAGGCCTTTCACGAACGTGATATGGGGCATTGCTGCATACGCTGCCTGCCATTCTCCATAACACCACACGACTCGGGCAATGGGTGGGGTGATCATGCTGTCGGCGTGTTGAAGGAGCTTCCTGACGAAGTGCGTTTTGCCGGAGCCCGTCGGTCCTGCGATGACGCAAGTGAAGGGATGCTGCCACCGAAGGTCCATGGTTCGAGGTGTATCCGCTGTCGTGGTAACCCGCTCTTGTAAATTTCGTACGAGTGAACTGGAGTGGTGGTGGTGGGTACAACGTCGGTCGTCGTTGTCTGTTCACTGTGAGTGATGATGGTGGTGGGTATAACGTCGGTCGTCGTTGTCTGTTCAGTGTGAGGGATGAAATCCGGTGGGTTTTCAGACGGAGTGGGTGTACTTGGTGTAGGTGTGGAGCTTGGTGTGGAGCTCGTTGTGGCTTGTACAAGGGGTGTGGTGGTGACTGGGCTCGTTTCGATCACGGAGGTGACTGGTGCTATCTGTAGACTGGTTTCACTGATGGCTGGTGTTCTCAGTTGGTTAAGTAGCGTGCTGACATAGGCTACGTCGTAAAACGCACCTCCGTACAACACACTCAACAGGGTTAGCACTATCACCACAAAGCCCACTTGCGCTTTGCGCGTTTTGGGAGACGCTGTGTTCAGAGGCAGCTGCTGTTTGTCCATAGCACCGTGGTCGAACGTGGAATGAAGGATGACGGTAGTGGTGTCTGGCTTTATAGTTGTTTCATCTGGTTGGCAGCGACCCAGGAATTGAAGGAACTGGGCCAGCCTTGCCATTTGACGAAATGAAACAGTTTGCCACGTCGACGTTCCGTTTTCAAAATCTGCTCCACCGTGTAGTAGTCTTGCTGTGTTTTTACGACAGGCTGTAATTCCATCTCGTAAAACGTCCCCAGCAACGGTTCCCCTTGAAGATCTTCAAGTTCATAGACTCGCTGCTGTCGGGGTAGGCGCCGTTTAATCAGGAAGTGCTCGTCGCTCCAGTTGGGCAAGTAACTTTTCTCGAATTGACCTTTGACTTTACTGATCCGTACAGGGTCCCCGACCTTGTACACCGCCTTCGGCGTTCGTTGCGATGGCCTGGGGTACAAGACACGCCGGACTTGGGCTTCATTGCGTTGGGTCACGGTAATGGGGGCTCTCTCTATACTTCGATGATAGGCTTCGGGAGAACATCGATGTACCGCCTTGTATTCTTATAGGTGAAATATTTATACATGCGGCCTTTGAATGTCCTGTTGAACCTTTCCACCACGGAAACCTTGGTCTCGTTGTACGTATGGAAGAAGAAGACCTTCTGTTTCTTGAGAAAGGCTTGGAACGGTCTGTTGAGGAATTCCATGCCTTCGTCGGTTTGCAAATACAAAGGTTTGCGCCCGGTCTTGAAGATGTCTTTGAACGCCGCTATGAGATTCGCCCCCGTTTTCGTCCGGATGGGTACCACCACGCATACTTCGACAGGATATCGATGCACGTCAAGATATACCGATTCCCATCGTTGTGTTTGGCAAAAGCGCTCATATCGACCAAATCCGCTTGCCATTGGGCATCTAGTCCTCCTACGATGACCCGGTTCCGTAGAAAATGGCGACGGACAGATCGATGTAAGGTATAGGTGTCTTGTTTTCTTAACCAATCTCGGACTTGGGCACGTTGTATCCCCTGAGGTTTGGCCGCTCGATAGAGAGCCGACAATGCACTATAGGCCGCCGAACTGTCGGGACTGTAGTATAAGTTATCCAACACCTTCTCCCAGCGCTTCATGGTGACAAATGATGATGGATCCTGGCTCTATCGTTTATTTATAACGGGTATATCGTGGGCCGGAGTTTCTTTCTGATTTTCTTCGTTGGCTTCCACAGTGTCCATGGTAAATGACCAGTCCAACTCGTCTGATGACCGCTTGATAAGCACTTGATCCACACCTACCACGGCATCTTCCAATGCAGACCATAGATCAGGGTGAAGGGTAAAATGCACTGTACCCCCATCTAGCCGAGCCAATTGAGCAAAGAAAGGCCGCGTCGGATGTACACATCGTGACACAAGTGGATGAGGTCGCCGTCCAGTTCACCAGACAACACCCGTTTGAATTTGGTCCAGCCCTCCCGGGACAGACGAATGTGAGCCGGGCACGGTTGTGTAGGGTCCGCATCACAGATGTCTCCCACCTCCTCCATGATATCGACCTTATCCGCATAAACGTGCAGGAAGACCTCGGGGGTCAAGCTGAGATACGCCCGTATTATATGCTCCGTCATGGTCAGTACGTGAATGGTACAAGATTTGACTGTCTCTCGTATTTATAGGGAGAACCCCGTGAGATCAAAGGATCGGGTGGTCATGTCACTGGGCTGACTGAGTCTAGCCGGGTAATCAATGGCATCGTCGTCTGGTTCATGGCTAGACATTTGTTCATTGGGTTCTGCCGCCGCTTCTCTCAGGGCACGAGCCCACTCCAACTCGTCTGATGACCGCTCGTCCGGTGTAAACAGCTGGTCCACGATGGGCACCACTTTTTCGAAGGCTGTCCACAGATCGGGGTCTAGGGTGAAGCCTCGCGTAGGGTCTTGGTAGCGGCCCAGGCGTGGGAAGAAGGGTCCACGGTGTACGTAGATGGCATTGTCTATGTGGATGAGGTGTCCGTCGAGCTCGCCGCTCAACACCCGTTTAAATTTGGTCCAGCCGTCACGGTGTAGCGTAACCGTATTCGATACGGTCTCAGCGCGCGACCAGCAAACATCTCCACGGTCTTCCACGAGGGTGACTTTATCTTCATAGACGTGTAACCCCACCCGGGGTGTAAGGGGAAGGATGGCTCGTAGAACTGGTGACATGGTTGACCCAATGACGATCGGTGAATGACGCACACTGTGTCTGACCCTCGTATTTATAGTCAGGTCCTACTGTCAATGCCACGGCGCCAGGGCCAATAGGGCACAGGCCATGACTAGGCCAAACAGCCGTCGCTGATTCCGGCGTGAACGCTCGTGGTCCATAGCCGGAGCATCAAGGATGGCTGTCATAGTCCAGTAGTGGTGAGTGATGGCACACTTCTCCATCGAGTGCACTCTGTCGAGGACCGCTTCTGTGAACTCGTTCAGGATCTGGCGTCGCCCCTCGTTGTCGTCGCCATCTGAGAACCACTGCTCGGTAACCCGTGAGTGAATTAACCACGGTCGCATGCTGTAAAATGCGAGTCGCATAGGGACGGGTGTCCGTCATGGCTCTGCAACCGTAGGAATGAAGGTGTGGGATCCAGAGAGACGTGTTTTATAGACCATGTCACACATGCGCGCCTGGACGTAGCTCTACGGGTGTAGTCCGTGATACGTACTATTCTGATGGGTTATCCAAAAAAGAGAGCAACAACAACACAGATCAATCCATTTATTATGCGTGAATCGGGCATAACCTGTGAACATGATAGGAATGCATGTACTAACCTGTCTGTGGGGTTTTACCACAATGTCGTTCACCTTCGTGTCTTTTCGGGTACGTCCGTGTCCTTTCGGTAAAGTCCGTGTCTTTTCGGTGAAGTTCGTGTGTTTTCGGTGACGTCCGTGTCTTTTCGGTAAAGTCCGTGTCTTTTCGGTAACGTCCGTATCTTTTCGGGTATGTATGAGGGTCTTGAGGGGGCGACTGTATGTGACGAGTTGTATGTGTTTTTCTCGGTGACGTCCGTGTCTATCATCCGGGCACTTCACGTCTGCGCCTGCATTGGGGTATGTATGAGGGTCTTCATGCGCGCGCGCGCTGCGGATTCACCCACGCACTTCCGGATAACCCGCGCGCGCTGCGGCATCAGATCACCCCCGCGCGCGTGCTGCGGCCGTGGCGGCCCGGGCCGGGTCGGAAAAAAACCCGGATGTTGAACATCCGGATCCTACGTGTACGGGAAACATTGGAACTCTTCTGTGTTCAAAGGTAGTTTTAGTGAAGCCCGGAAGTGACGTCACAACCAACCAAACCACAACCATGGACCCCTAGTGGTGGGTTAAGACACACCTCCACGCATCCCCCAACATGCCTTCTTTCTATACAACGGCCAGACTACGCATGCGCAGACTCTTGCACACGGACGAACCATGAGTCGATACATTACAAACTCCACGAGAGCTTCAAAATAAGACCTCATACGACACCATAGGACCATTAGGGGCTCACCTAGACCCCAAAACGTTCATCCCGTATGGACCTATACCTCCATAGCCATGCAGTATAGGCCTATGGGCCTACCCAGGCCTCGGTGAAGTTTTTCCAAAAATTTCACCGTTTCGCTTCGAAACCCTTCCCATCGTGTTCTAAATGACGAGACGTGAAAAACGAGACCAAACAACCCATATCACAATGAACGTGTGTGAATTTCCCAGGTTGGACCTATACCCCATAGCCAGCCTATGGGCCTACCCAGGCCTCGGTGAGCTTTTTCCAAAAATCTCACCGTTTCGCTCCGGGACCCTTCCCATCATGTTCTAAATGACGAGACGTGAAAAACAACACCAAACAACCCATATCACAATGAACGTGTGTGAATTTTCCAGGTTGAACCTATACCCCCATATAGCCAGTATGGGACTATATGGGCTATATGGTACTTTTCCAAAAATTTCACCGTTGCGCTCCGAGACCCTTCCCATCATGTTCTAAATGACGAGACGTGAAAAACAAATCCAAGCAACCCATATCACAATGAACGTGTGTGAATTTCCCAGGTTGGACCTATACCCCCCATGGCCAGCCTATGGGCCTATATACAGACCTCGGTGACTTTTCCCAAAAATTTCACCGATTTGCTCCGGGACCCCTCCCATTGTATTTTCTCGGCGAGACGAGAAAAACGAGACCCCACAACCCATAGTAACACCCACAAAAAAAATTGACCATCCCCATACCCCATACAGACATTTTCCCTTATATTGTATAATACAGACCCCTATTGTAGGGGTAAAATCCGTGTTCCGCTTTTTATAATTTCGAAAAAAAATCCTAATTTTACATGCACCCACCCCATTGACTTGATAGGCAGGCCCCGATAAGCCTGGGGACCGATATTAGCCCTTTTGGCTAGAGTTGATAGGGGTTTTCCCCTATTTTAGGGGTAAAGTCCGTGTTCCGCTTTTTATATTTTCGGGGACAAATCCTAATTTTACATGCACCCTCCCCATTGACTTGATAGGCAGGCCCAATAAGCCCGGGACCGATATTAGCCCTTTTGGCTAGAGTTGATAGGTGTTTTCCCCTATTTTAGGGGTAAAGTCCGTGTTCCGCTTTTTATAGTTTCGGGAAAAAATCCTAATTTTACATGCACCCACCCCATTGACTTGATAGGCAGGTGCCAATAAGCCCGGGGACCGATATTAGCCCTTTTGGCTAGGGTTGATAGGTGTTTTCCCCTATTTTAGGGGTAAAGTCCGTGTTCCGCTTTTTATAGTTTCGGAAAAAAAATCCTAATTTTACATGCACCCACCCCATTGACTTGATAGGCAGGTGCCAATGAACCCGGGGACCGATATTAGCCCTTTTGGCTAGGGTTGATAGGTGTTTTCCCCTATTTTAGGGGTAAAGTCCGTGTTCCGCTTTTTATAGTTTCGGGAAAAGATCCTAATTTTACGTACACCCACCCACTGGATGCCCCTTCACGAATGCTTCACTTTGATACCTCCCTCGACCCAATCGGACCATGCAGCGTATTTGAAGTCTGGGGACTACTTTTTCTCCGCGGAAGCTTTTTCCCGCGACCGCATCACCACCAGACCGCATCACCGCGGAGGAATACACACGCCCGATTCACCCAGACCGGAAGTGACGTCATACGGGACTGGTGGCGCCCCCTGGCGGAAAAAAGGGGAACCAAGAGTTACCTCCCTTACCATAATTTTGAGGGTTCCCGATTGCGATTTAACATGGACAAACAGATGGCGAATTTTCCCGGTGCCCGAAAAACGTTGCTCGAAATGCTTGCTATATACTACTTGGGTAATACAGTTATTGACTACATAGATAGTTACAAGTATCTTGGGGTGATATTTACAGAATGTATGAATTTTGAAATTGCTGCTAAAACCCTATCGGAATCCGCAGGTAGAGCGCTTGGATCAGTTATTAGCAAATGTAAAAATATATCAGGTCTTGGTTTTAAAACTTACACTGCTTTATTTAATAAGGCGTTCTTCCTATACTCAACTATGGTGTCGCAGTATGGGGGATGGATAAAAATACCTTTCTTGTGTGTAATGCTATTGTAAACATGGCCGAGAGATATTTTCTTGGTGTTCATAAATTGACCCCACTTGATGCTGTTTATGGTGATATTGGTTGGCCTTCTCTGAAAACTTTAAGAAATTTTGAGATTGTGGAATCGTTTAGTTTCGTTGGATAACTCTCGTTTAACGAAATTTATTTTATATTGATATTGCTTATCGCTATATAGCTGTGAAATCGATATTGCTGAACGAGACATTAAATCCAATTCTCTCTCTCTCTCTCTCTCTCTCTCTCTCTCCAAGCACAACATGGTTTGTTGAACGTATTTGCTCAATAAGGGATTCTTGATACACGCACCCAAGATCGTACTGCCTGCCATTTGTGTTTGACTGACAAGCTCAAACTTGCCGCGACATGTTTAAACTTGTTCAGCTATGCAACCGGATAGGTGTTTTGACAACTTATTGACATTTTACCTCATTAAATCACGCGACCAGAAGTGGCCTTTAACCCTGGGTAGTGGAAATTGTTCTGCCCATGCGCAGGGTCAAGGGTAATTTCCAATCACGTGATTTAATAAGGTCAAATTTCAATAAACGGTCAAATACGCATTCTCTACTACTATTATGCAGGATTATACAAAATAGCACATGCCTTCAGATCTATTTGTAAATGACTTGAAATAGATTTCTATTCTGTTGTTAAGACGGAGAAAATCGCGGCAGAGGAAAATCGGCCGTTTTCGAATTCAATTTGGAGGGTGAATTATTTAGGAAATTTTTCGGCGTTGTATCCTATATCGCAATGCATAAACTCTTGGGATTCTGGAGAAAGATTTTGAGTAAACTATGGTCCAATTTGTGTGGGCTGTCATGCTGGTTTACTAAAGCATTGCTCGGACATTCGAGAGAATCCAGTCAAATCAGATCTGGCGATCCGAAACCGTGCCTATTAAATGTGCACGAAATTAAAAGCTGACAGTCCATATCTTCATTAAAGTCGACTGTGAGGTGACCCGAGTTCCACATCTCTTCATATCCACCTGTAGATATGCTGGTTAGATTTTCAATCAGTCTTAGGATACAGAATACTCAATCCTAGGTGTGTTATATAGAGTTTGTGCATTTCCCCAAACTCTTCCTTTCTCCATTCTCGGGGCATCAGATTGTATACCAGGCACCTTAGATGCACCGACAATTTAGGTTACAAACTCGGGCAATGGCTTTATTATTATTTTTTGATGTAACCAGTTTTCGAATTTTCACTTACTGAATATGCAGTAACCAGAGTATCAGAAAGAGTACGCCTTCTTTTATACTCTTCATTCAATACAACACATTTCAAGCATTATTTTCTGGCATTGTATGAGATATGCATACACAGCCACAATGATTTTTGATCACTTGAGCGAACTGGAGTTATCCCCCATAGTACGCAAATGCAAAAGAATAGAATCCCCAGAACCATTATTGCATTGTCTTAAGGTTCAGGTACAAAAACGTTTTCACAAAAGTCCAGTGCATACTCCAGCGTATACAAATGGTATATCCGTGTATAAATCGCGGTGATCACCTTTTCTTACACATTACATATGGACTACATGTATATGTACTGCAAGAACGTAAAAATAATGGATTACTATTTACATTCAAGAAAACGGCTATGTCATAAGATATTTACCTCTCACACGGAACGATATATTGTGTATCAAGAAATTCCTTGTCTAAAACTTTAAATACTCGTTTTGTTTTGGCTCTTATCGCGCTGTCCTCGTGCATATTTGTTCATTTTTAGGTGTTTGCCGCGATATCACCTGTCAACTACCCGAGAGTCTACAGGTGACTATTATTGGACCTGGTACTACAGCAACCTCATTAGTACAGCTGGTACTATAGTACCGTTTATCAGTGATCATTTTATCACCATTAGGCTATAATGACAAACCATGTGCACTGCAAAGCAGATGCGTCTGAATCAGCTGTCATGTTAGCGAATGGGGGAACAGGCATATATGGACCCAAGGCACTTGCAAACTAGAAAGTTTATTAATTATATATTCAAAAAATAAAAAAATAAAAAAATAAAGAAATAAAACATTACCGGTAGGTATATATACACCGGATATACTCTGACTGCATAGTGTTTTATTTCTTTATTTTTCTAGAATATGTGATTTATAAACCATATGTTCGCAAGTGCTAGATGTAAACATAGGACATAGGCTTCTTTTACAAATGAGTATCTGCGTGAATTTAACACCTTTGATCGTTCGTTTCTGGGCAACTACACCGAATACCTCTGTCGTACAGGTGTGTTAAAATATGACGTGAACTTGCTGAAAAGGTCAGTGGACAGCAAAAATCTTGCACGTGCTCAAATCTTTGGACTATTCATTGTAGCGTTATAGAAACTGAATCTAGAAGGTACTGAACTATCGGCACTGTACAAGACGTATGGCGCAATACAGAACTCCTGTTTTGACAAATCTACATTGTATGAGGCGCACAGATCTGTAGACGTTTTGTATAGTCTGTCTTAATAACATCCTTCTGTATACCTTTGGGCTGGCGTTAACAGGCTAATTTAATACTTGATTTTCCCAAAGCACCATAATTATTCCGGACAAATGACTCGGGTAATATTCGGACCTTTTCAAGTGCTACGTCCCCATACTGCATGCCTGCGTTAAGTCAGCTACTGAATTTAGCATATTTCTTGGGAGAATTGGCAATGGACCTCGAAGCATGGATGGTTTCAAAACGGGGGAATACATCGATTCTGTCAACAGCCTGTTCGGTGTCTGCATGACATCTGGTCAATGAAACCGCTCAATATCCGTTGCTATGGCGACTACTCCGTTCCCAGCAATCCACTTATCACCCTAATACATGCAGCCTCATCAATTATTACCATTCGCTAAAAATCGATTTTTGGCGTGTAACCAATACTCGGTCGTATTCCAAGAGCGCACTGACGTCAGAACTTCAGTCATTGTTAACAGCCATCTTTCTCTTATATATATGCGAACGAAGCAGTTAACAGAGAAAGGCCGAGCGGGTGAAGCGATAGCATCTAACGTGCTCGAAATAACCCACCGATAACATCATTTTTCTCAAGGTAAGGCTTTTATTCTCTTTATGGGGGGGTTTGTTCTTCATTTTTAAAGCCAGAACATGTCATTCTGACTTTCGAGTTTGATGTTGTTTTGTTCCGCGGTATTTCCCGTGAGAAGTCGATCACCTTACAGCATATGGACACCACAGATCCTTCCTTCACACATCCTTGCTCCTTTCTATGACAATCCGAATAATTCTATGTTCCTCTGATTCAGTATATATTATCGACATACAAATTTAATGATAGCACTGGAGTTATTCCACCATTATGGCATATTTTTAATGGGAAAATTTTGATAAATGGATAGCCTTTTTTCTTGTGCGTTTTTAGTGTTTGTAGTTATCTAAATATCAAAGGACATCATAAATCTACCGGCACATTTACCAACTGTGTTTATGAATGATATTTTTAGACAACCGTGACACTAGTTGTGTCACCGTTACACTAGTTGTGTTACCGTTACACAGACTAGTGCTGATGGTTAAGATTCATGATCGTAGTTCTGTCCTCGTGTATATTACAAATATTAAGAACGAGAAAGTTTTCTCACAGTTATCTCACGAAACGGTTATCTTTTAGGCTTTGTAAATCCAATGTCTGATCTACACCAGAACGACAATAAATCAATTTATTTGATTGTTTTGCGGATTGTAGTGCGGAAGGCTGAACTGAAAATTAAATTAATCATCTGTCTTAAAGTTTCCATTAAACAATGAAGTCTGTGAATTCGAAGTAACATTGTAATGTAGTTGAAAAAGATAACTTTGTTAAAGAAATGTAATGCTGTTGACGAAATTCTGTCATACCTGTTCCAAAATGTTAATTACGAATACCAGTTAGTAACGTTGACGGTAACGAAGGACAATTTTACCCCGTTGGCCTATGCAATTAAATTTCTATGTCCAGATGACGGGAGGTGATGTCGGGTACTTCCGGGCATCCAAGAAATATATTCAGTGTAATCCGCTGCTTTCTGGCTGTTTTAACGATAACGTTCTTGACATTCTGTGAAGGTATACGGCTCTTTGGAGATGAACATTACTGGACATTAAAATTCTGCTTTCACAAGCTAATGGTTTATTGTTTATATTCCTGGAGGTATAAACATGTTGAAATTTGCCAAATTCGTGTAGATTATGGTAACGTTGTTGACATTTACCTTGGACATGCAGAGGGAAAATACATTTAAAGTTATTTTTTCCTATTTACGTTCAAATAAGACCATAATAAACTGACAGTTTGATTTATGGTTTAAGCTCTGTCACATTTCCCCATATGAAATACCCCAAATTAGCATATTATGATGTATAAACAACTGATCTAGTGACAAGCGAATAAGGCATAATAACGTCTTTAACATTATAACAAAAACTTATTAAAATGTATCATTCTTGTAATTATTGGTGAATATATCAAGAACTAATACCTCAAATAAATATGTTGTAAATTCCTCCAATATCTGAGACCATAATTTAGCCACAACTGTTTCAATATTACCTTCCGAAGGTATTATTGATGGGAACAGTTGTGGCTAACCATAATTATGATAGCTCATGATAATCAAAAACAATCTGTCTATTTTATACGAACTTATAACGAAAATATAAATATTGCGCATCGATGAAATGAGATAAACCATATTTTATGGATATCAGTTGAGGAATTTACAGAATTATTCCATCTTTCAGAAAACGGAAAGATTTATATTTCGCTCTTAATAAGCCAGATGTGACAATGTCTACTGTGTGCCCTTTCGTTTAGTCCAGTAGACTTGTATAGGGTGGATTTGACTGTCATTAAAGTGTGTCGTATACGTGAAATGCAGTTAGATCATTGTCCAGCAGTTTGGTAGGGTTTCATTTCCATTTCTCATTGGTAACTCTACTATGCTACATAATTTAACGGTTACTGGATCTTGTATATAGGTGAAAAATAGACTGCGCATCAGTGATGAATGACGATCGTGTGTGATACTATATTGTTCCATTCTGTGGGATAGTATTATGCAATAAATAATAGTATATATAGCTTCAAAAATTACTGATTGATATTGGTGCAAAACAGTACCGGCATATGTTTCCATGATTGAGCAGATCGCCGGTCAAACAGGATTAATTGTTTCTAAAATTCGTAACCTAGGCCCTAATTATTGAACAGGGGTGTGGAAAGCTAAAATGCGTGAAAATTGACCGACTGTCCACCGGTGCAATCTGACAGATCATTCTGATAATAGATTGCACCTGTACAACAATCTAGGTCAACCAAGATGGTAAATCAGGGGAATATTCCGTGATATTATATCTGAGTTTACTGAGATTGACCTGTACAAGTGCTTTTTGCTCTGTTATCGAGAGAGAAACACGGAATGTTGAACTTTCCCAAATCAACTGATGGCCAAGCCTGTGTATCCTCCGACACCTCCACTATAATCAGTGTTCAACCGATTAAGGATGAACTCGAATCCGTATTTTCTGTGCAGATTGACTCAGCCTGGTCCGCTGTAAAGGTGTTTGGTAGTTAATTAGCTGGGGGGTATTGTCAACAATAGATCGGATCTATTGTTGACGATACCCCCCCACCTTATTAACTTGCCAAACACCTGTGATCCGCTGTACCGGTATATAGTAGAATTCCGTTGAAAACTGACATGAATATGGAAAAGATGCATGTATTGTAAAGAAAAAACTATTTACGTTATGTTAAATATATGTCAGTTATCACTATAGTTGAGAATATTATAGGCAGAAAAGTAATTCCACATCCCAGATTACAGGCTAAGTACAGAGTAAATTTATTGTTTCAGTTTGATATCATGCAGAAAACTCGAAATCCCAGCAATCTGGGTACAGCTAGGTCACTTTTCGCTTTCATCGTATATACGAACATATATAGGTTGGTAGCCTACTTTCCGCCATATTTTTTGTGGAAGTCACAAGTCTAAGACGGCAGATTAAAAAATATCTTCTTCTCTGGATCGGCTTAACCGATCGATACGAAACTTGATATAGTCATCGTTGGTAAAGAATACTTAAACTTGCATGCCAATCAAAATTAAAGATACAATTTAACTGCCTGTTGAGTGCCCTTGCATCCTGAATGCCAAGTCCGATAATCGGTGTTGTAATTTCGTTGGAAGACAAGGTAGACAAGTCGTATACGGCAAGGTAGCTTCCAACGAAATTACAACACCAATTATCGATATTATCGAGAAACTGATATTATCTTCTCTTTTTTTTTGTCGAACGATTCGGCGAACGCCGTTTTTAAAACGACTCCCTTCTCCAGAATCGTGGAGTGAGTTGATTAGCGTGTTATTTATATTGGTGCATTTTGTTATAACACGCTAGACAATTCAATGTGGAACCGCTCCACCGATCGGTCGGTTTATACTTGGTGTAAGAACGCACAAGACAAAGCCTACAATAGCCTGTCCGAGCTCAACAATGCGTCTAGACGTGACCCTTTTCAGCTGCACAAAAGCCTCAACAATGCGGTCTTACGCCTGGCATGAATCTGTGACATTTCAGCACGCGACATTTCGTCATAAAGTGGAGGGTACGACATGTCGGCACGCGACATTTTCGCAACTTTTTCGTATCTACAGTTAATCTTAAAGGACCACTTCTAAGTGAACAAAAAGCAAAATTATGGGAGAGAGTTAGAGATAATTGAAGTTTAACGTCGCGTTCAGCAGTATCATCTTAGCTTGCTAAGGGCATTTCACGTTTCACTTAACACTTTCTACGTATGATCGTGTCATCCGTTCGGATGATGACTATAGCGACGAGCAAAATTATGAGATTTGAGGTACCGGTACCGATACATGCACAGAAATATATCAGTCTCAGTAGATGCCTTCGTGATAGTGAGGGTCTCGCGGGATGTGAGGGAGAAATATATGAAAGATTTTTCATATAATTTTTGTTGGTATCAAATTTTAGCAAACGATCCGGCTGAGTGACGTTACACTTAAGTAGTGAAAAAGGAAAGCTTTGCCTCATTGATCAATGGTCAAGATCATTGACGTCATCGAGGAAAAGTAAGGAGGGCATTGTGAAATGAGGCGGACGTATATGGCAAGCCGTTTTACGTTTTATTCAGTATTTGGTGATATCAGCAAATCATTTGATGATATCAGCAAATACGCTTTATTTGTTGATATCAGTAAATAATTTGCTGATATCATCAAATCATTTGATATCAGCAATTAATTTGCTGATATCATCAAATCATTTTCAATGTTCCGTGGTATTATATTTGAGTTTACTGAGATTGATTTATTTCCATGCTCATATATTCTCTTATATTCATGATTCTATTTATCATTTATTCGAAAAGTTTGGCGTATGGTATATACTGGAGATTTGATAGTGGCGGCTATTAAACATATTCCCTACATCACCCAAACCACTGTAGTTGCGTTTTATTGTTATTGTCTGATTCTGTAAGTAGTAAATATTACATGTGATTTGTCGATAGATATAGCTTTACCGGTAGGTATAGATTTAATTTATCAAACAACAGGGCGAGAAGGGAGCAGGCATTAAGATTTAGGCTTATTTTCACGTTCCGCCATATTTAATGATATCATCAAATGATTTGCTGATATCATCAAATGATTTGCTCATATCATCAAATGATTTGCTGATATCATCAAATCATTTGGTGATATCTCTAAATCAATTCGTGATATCTCTAAATCAATTGCAGATATCAGCAAATCGACTGATTTGCTGATATCAGCAAATCGACTGATTTGCTGATAACAGCAAATGCCGAATAAAAATTAAAACGTCTTGCCATACGGTTGAAGGTCAAATAAGGAGGGCGAAGAACAGAAGGAGCGAACAAAGCGCGGTTCGGGAGGAAAAGGGTTCAGGTTCAAGGATTCCACCAATGTTTCATGTTTTAAGAATTATCATGCGTTTGATCACGTGAAACCTCAGTTATATCCCGTGTCCATTGTTGAGGAAATCTATAGAACCCTGCAGTTTAAACAAAGGGAAACCCCCTTGAAGTTCCCACTCCATATACTTAGATGTTCGATTGACGTGAAAATTCGACCAATAATAATGGGGTAAATACGACCGCTATGTTTTCATCAAGTGACAGTTTAACCTTTTAAGAGAAGGATTTGTCATAACAATGACACCTTAATTCTCTCTCTCTCTCTCTCTCTCTCTCTGTCTCATTTCATGGCAATCACTATATACCAAAGCAAAAGTATATTATAGCACCGTATATTTACATGAATAATATTGGAATGATAAATATAAGGAGCGGTATAGCTCTATTTTAAATTCTGGAGATTAGACTTTCGCGTTCCTCATATATTTGATCTTCGTCCTTCTCATTTGATCTTCTCTCTCATTTGACCTTCGTCGTTCTCATTTGACCTTCGTCCTCTTCATTTCGCCCTCGTTCTCCCCATTTCACCATCGTCTTCATTTCACCCGCGTTCTCCTCGATGACGTCACTGAACCTGATCAATGATTATTGACGCAAAGCTGTTCTTTTCCCACTACTCACTTATTTATTTGTATAATTTGTAATGGATATATAATTATATTGATCTGGTATGTAGCACGTCCGTTACGTATTTTTGATAGGTCTTAATGATGCCAATGTAACATTTATATGTATTTGACCTATTTTGTCAAAGGCTTATTTTGTCAATTTTGTCTGAATTTGAAATCTGGACAAGCAATACAACAAACAAAGTTGTGAAATAAAGTTGCCGAAATATCGCGTGCCGAAATATCGTCCCTGCCACTTTGTGCCGAAATGATACCGAAATTTCGCGTGCTGAAATATCCTGACATCTCTTGGCATAGATGATCGCCCACGCATAGCACAGGAATCATTGCGAAATATAGTCGTAATTTTGTTCTTTATTTCATGTAGGACCTCCAAACAAACAAAATGATGGCCCGGCTTCTACCGCTCAGTCTCGCATTCATCGGCCTCATAAGCAGTGTCTGCTGTTTGTCCTACGATGAGTTGTTGGGTAATTTGTACAGATTGTCTGAATTAGAAGATCTTCAGACTCGAGACCACAATCGGTATGAACCGATCAGTGGACTAGATAACAGGAACGCCGGCTGGGATGATATTGAGTACAGCGATCTGCTGAATGAGGCCCAGCTACGGGACCAGGAGTACGAACAACACAACCCTCTCTACGGCTACCAGTATATGTCCGGTAATTTACTTCTTGTTTTACCATAATTAAGAGATAATTAATTGAATACGAATGATTAATTTGTATGCCCCCATCTACGAATTGGAAGGGGAATCTTGTTCCGGTCCCGTTCGTCTGTCCATCCATCCGTCTTGGTCTTGTGAACCTAAACCGTTTAAACTATCGATATGAAAGGACCCATTGAATTAGTATATAAATTGTTTTTTGAAAAAAAAAATAGTAATAATAATAATATCGCAGAGATTCCTCAAACTTTATATGAACGAATAGGTTACATATTATTTTGTCATCCTGCAAAAACTTGGTTGCTTGACATGCCCAAGATTTTTATAATAAGCCGGCAAAAATATGCTAAACGGCCTATTTTGTCAATTATTAACGTTTACTTTAGGGACTTTTCATCATATTTTTATGATTCTTTTTATATTTTTATATTCCTGATTAATCCGAAGTATCGTTTTGGTTAACGTAATCATATCTTTGCTGTGATGAAATATATCTAGTGTAAAACGCTAATAATTAAAAAAAAATATATAACAAAATAGGCTGTTTAGCCTATTTTGCTGGGCATATTATAAAAATCTTGTAAAATCAAGCAACCGAGTTTTCGCAGGATGACAGAATAATATGTAATCTGTTCGTTCATAGAACTGTTTGAGCAATTTCGACGATTAAATAATTTTTAAAAACAATGCACCTGTGGAGGAACGAATTTGTATAAGCAAGGGATCCTTTTGTGAGGATATTCTAACCAGTGAATCGACGACCGGATTAAATTCTTGTATTCAGAGATAAATGTTTTGCCTAATTACCAGCAATTTGGTTTTGCCATTTTTGCCCATGCACTTCTCCTAGCTGGGGTGCGCTCATAAGCGAAATACAACCTAAACGGTTGAAGTTATCGATGTGAAATTTTGTGGGAATGTTCTTACCAATGCGCCGGCGACCGGATTGACTTTTGCCGTTTACACACCCTGCATACCAAACGGCTGCTCCAACTTCCGCCGGAGGGTGAACTTCCGCCGGAGGGAAATTACAAACTTGAGAAGCTAAGTAAGTTCAGATTTTTCATTTTTTTGTAGTTTTCACGTATTTACTACTCGAAAATTTAATGAGAAAATGTTCTCAAGCGGATGTGTTAGCAATTCGTGTAAAATTTTCAACTCGTCCTTGTATTATTTTGTAACTACAATTCATTTTATCTGAAATTAAGAGCTATATTGCAACATAACAGTGATTAGATGCTTAAAAAATCATCTATTTGTGTATCATCCGCCAAATAAGTTATAGTTATATGAAGAATAGTTCCTTAACAGCAGGCTGATAGCTTGTAGTTTCAAATAGTTCAATCTACTTCGGCCAATGTTAGTTTTTCTAGCTCATGTATGTTCGTATATGGTACAAATACCGCCGGAGGCGCATGTCTCGAAGATATGATTACCGTCGGAGGATCTAATCTCTAATTGCGTTTGTCTATGTACACGATCAGCCCACTTTACTATATGTTAACCTTGCAGACATAGCCATGATCATCACTAATTTTATCCTCGACATTTACGCCCCATCGTGCCATCTCGTGTATTGGCCTGTAGGTGTTCTCGTCAGCATTGTAATTTTCCGGTCTCTATGGCGAATCATTGTCCCCTGAGTCAGAGTTTGTAACCACCTAAACTGTCGTTGAAACAACGAAATTTCTGGCAGTATAAAGTATACAATCTGACGCCGTGAAAATGTTGCGAATTGTGTATTCGTCATACAGTCTAGGTATCGGATTGAGTTTATTGAGTTATTTAAACTATACGATTTATGGAAAAATTAGGTACGGTAATAAGGATAGGATTTGGTTAGACCCTAGCAACGACAGTGATTAGATTGGGTCTGATTTTAATTAGACTGGGGGCCGGCTAGGCCCCGGAAGCTCTGGGGTTCTAGACGGCCGGAGACGCATTCTGGTCAATTTCCGATGGATAAAATCGCAAATCATCTCTCAGTTATCGCTCCTATTTTGTTAGTTATTGTGCTTTTCTGTTAGGGTTCCTGGAATTGTTTTTGAAAATCTAAACGGCCATTCCACACTAAGTGCACAACAAGCTCATTTATTCAAATGTATCATCCAGGCTGTCATTCTATATTTTTAGAGTCATCAATATTCCAAGTTTAAAAATATATAAAGCATTTGGGTGTTGGGCAACTCTTGTTTTGGTCCCCCGGGGAAGTAGGCGTCACTGAGTACAGGCTCCGAGCATCAGTGCCTATCTACTGCAACACAGTGGAAATATCCAATGATTTCTAGGTCAGACAGCGGACTCCTGTTGTGTGATATAGGTCAGTAGAAGCAGTGTTGCTGCAGCCACAGAACATACCAGATATTTATTGTGATTTCAGTCTCTGATGATTGTAATTCTCCTTATTATTTGGTGTCACGCGAGTCACAAATATAAGTATTTTATTTCTTACCCACCAGTAAACAGAAGTTGGAACTTTTAACCATATATCAAAGACGTCTACGGCAGTATATGTCTAAGATGGCAGCAAAGAAAATTTACTTCGCAAGTTTGAATTAATGTAGTATGTTCCCTAACTTTCTGTCACGCGAGTCACGTCATCTTTGTCACACGAGTCACATACCCATTGCTTCTTCATACTGAGTGTTAGAGGCAACCAGTTGATGACATCTTATGTGAGATGCCTCGCCTAGATTTAGTGAATAACAGAGCACAGCTTTCGTTCACCGATGACGGTCTCCAAAAAGCAAGAGATGCAGCATTGAGTGTGCCTGGCACAGACACTAATTTATTTCAAGTGATGGTTTCTCCGAGACTGATTGATGGGACTGAGTAAACCTCAAAGTTATAATATAAGGATAACATGTCATGTGGGAGGTTTTCCCTACATTTGTTCCATTATTGAAAGCAGTTTGCATGTTTCCTTTTCAGATCAGAGTTAATGTCACGCGAGTCACAATGTTTTGTGTTACACGGATCACATCATTCCATGTACACCAAACTAAAGAGATACACTTCAAATTTCTTGAGCACCTCAGACAGCTGACCACTGTTGTGTGATGTAGGTTAGTAGAAGCAGTGTTGCTGCAGCCACAGAACAGACCAGATATATATTGTGATTTCAGTCTCTGATGTTGGTAATTCTCCTTATTATGTGGTGTCACGCGAGTCACAAATGTTAGTATTTTATTTCTTACCCACTAGTCAACAGAAGTTGGAACTTTTAACAATATATCAAAGACGTCTACTGCAGTATATGTCTAAGAGTTCAGCAAAGAAAATTTTATTTGCTGGTTTGAATTAATGCAGTATGTTTCCGTAACTTTGTGTCATGCGAGTCACGTCATCTTTGTCACACAAGTCACATACCCATTTCTTCTTCATACTAAGTGTTAGAGGGAAACAGTTGATGACATCTCATGTGAGATGCCTCACCCAGACTTAGTGAATAACAGAGCGCAGCTTTCGTTCACCGATGACAGTCTCCAAAAAGCAAGAGATGCACATTGAGTATGCCTGGCGCAGACACTGTTTGTTTCAAGTGATGGTTTCTCTGAGACTGTTTGATGGTACTGAGTGGACTTCAAAGATGTCATGATGGATTAGATGTCATGTGGGAGGTTTTCCCTACATTTGTTTCGTTGTTGAAAGCAGTTTGCATGTTTTCTTTTCAGATCAGAGTTTATGTCACGCGAGTCACAAGTTTTGTGTCACGCGAGTCACATCATTCCATGTACACCAAAATAAAGAGATACACTTCAAATTTCTTGAGCACCTCAGTTGATGTTCTGGATATACCCCTCCAGTGTTACCTGTATTCCATTAATGACTTAGTCATAAAATGGGCCACAAATCTTAGCGTTTGTATGAACGGGTGAGACGAGTGTCTTCGTGCCTGTCACGCGAGTCACGCACTTTGCTTTATTATTTCGGTACTTTCTTGATCAGCATTGTTATCTTTGTTCCCCGTGTTGTAAGTGTCTTGGTTAAGATTGATATTAAATTAACACACTAACTGAAAAAAGTGAGTATTAAATATATCTGAACAAAATAACTGAGTGAATGTGTCACGCGAGTCACGGTGGAATGGCTGTCAACGTGAAATGGCGCGTTCTAGCATTTTGACAGCTATTTCCCACTTTCGGGAACTGTATTTTTCAGACTGATGTACCCCCTGGTACAACAAAATGTGGAATGTTTTTTGAAATGGAATTAATCACTTTTGTATGGTTCCTCCTGAGATTATTATACTTATATTTAGTAAATAGTGTCCTGTTGCATTTTGACGGAATATTTGAACTTTTGTAGAGTGAACTAACGGAACTAACTTTCTTCTCTCTAGTAGGCCTGGGATATTCTTAAATCTAGATTTAAAATTGTGCTTTCTAGACAACACAGCCTATTTTCGACTTGTTTTTGGATTAAGGTTACTGGTAAAAGGTTGTTCAATCCGGAACTAAGTCCCGACTGTTATGTTTTTGATTGCATGGCCTGTCCATTTCTTAAGATATCCAACACTTTCGGTTCAGCCTTCCTGTTTTATTTTTGAGAACTTCATAAGACTTATACAGACGGACAATATACTCCGGCGATAACTGTATCATATTATTATTGACTCCGGCGGTAGTCAGATCTCACTCCGCCGTATGTTGTATCAGCACTTTCACACAGGTCATATTCATGCATCTTAAAATCATCGAAATTCTTCTTTTTCACATATAAATATCATCTTGCCATTAAAAGACAACCTCGTTTTACATAACGATCGTAGGTATATTCTTGATTAATTAGATAAAATGCATATTTGATGTGGTTTTTCTAAGAAGTTTCTAAATTCGGCTTTTAATGGATGTAATTGTCTATTTAGAATTATCCCGTTCTCAAAAATACGTCAGCTAGTTAAATAAACGTACCATCTAACGACTGAGACAATGTGATATTGTTGATAGGGTATGGTTCTGACATATCAACGTAAAAATCAACAAGTTGTCCTACCATTTTTCTCGCCCTTCCCTCCGGCGGAAGTTGGAGCAGCCGTTTGGTATGCAGGGTGTGGTTTATAGATAACTGGTTTGCCTAATTACCTACAATCTGGACTTTGCCCTTTTTCTGCCATTTCACCTATGGATGATCTCGTTAGCGGAATTCAGCCTAAACGGTTAAAGCTATGGAAACAAACTTTGTACATGGCTGTTCTTCCCAATGAATCGACTATCTGATTAACTTTTGGTGTTGATAGCCTAATGTTTGCCTAATTACCAGCATTCTGGATTTTGTCATTTTTGCCCATTCTCTCAGCTCGGCAAATCACCGGGGTGCGGAATACAGCCTAAATGGTTAAAGCTATGGATATGGAATTTTGTATGAATGTTTCTACCAAGAGGCAATGAATTCCTTAACTTTTAGTGCTTATGGATTGATTTATGACGTGAATACCCAGAGTTGGACTACACATGTACTTTATGCACATTTGTATGCGAGAGGAATGGCTGCCGAAGAGGGGGCATTCAATGAACTCTAGTTGTTGATGCAATTCCACCATCATTATATGGTCCTTCATTGATATGGATAATTCGTTCACACACATATTGTTCAAAATATCTGCCTTTGTTCATTCTTTTGATTCTCTGGCTTATTGGGTTATGTTGAGTTAATATTTGTATTGCTGTTACCTGTTACATATCCTAATTGTTTCTGAAACGATATTTTGCTCGACAGGGGGCGCTGGTGAAGGTGTACAACACCTGACACCTACCGGAGAACAGAAAAACGACCAGCAGGTGAAAACAAACAAAGTGCTGCCCGCTTATTGTAACCCTCCAAACCCTTGTCCTGTCGGATACACTGGTACGTCCCAATTAATAAAGCAATGACTCGAGTCTACTCGGCACACGTTTTCCATGAACAAGAATGATGTAAATCTTGTAATAAAAATAATTCTTCTGGTTTTTCCTATTTGCTAGTAATAAAAGCCATATTTTCTGAAAGAAAACCGAGCTAAGGGAATTTCACATTTCATTAAATAAGTATCTACGTATGATCGTAACATGTGTTTGGATGATGCTCTGCGTATAATATGGAAGAGTTGTGAGAAAATTCAACCTGTAACATCTGAGTCATCTATACGCAGCAAGACAGGAAGGCGAAGTGTACTCAAATGTGAGAGATCTCTCCTTCACTGATGATGTCATATGAGACCAATCTCGTCATCTAGACATAATTGCTAAACATTGTGCATATAGAATTTCAGAATATCGTAATACGTTTATGGATTTTTCAATTCTATCTCGTAATAGAGGAGGATGGCTGCGTTGAAAACTTCGAAAATTCCGCCGACAATAACCGAGATTTCAACAGCAAACAAGAGTGTGCGTGTGATGCGGAACACATGTTCAAATGTCCCCAGGGAAGTCAGAAAATTAACACGAAGTCGGAGGAGGAAACTACCCCAGACGTGGAGGAACTGACCAAGGTCATGGACGAACTCACAGAGCTGGGTGATTCAGATACCGTTGTAAGTGACCAGTTATGTCTATATAAGCTTTCGATTTCATAATCGCTAATGCATGTAAGTAAGTAGTAATAGAAGGCGATTTGGACGCTGATTGACCTTTGACCTCTGGGCCGCAAGGCCGCTAGAGGTCAAGGTCACTATAGTTCCGACAAAGGTCACGTGACCAGAAGTGACCCCGGACATGTATTCCTCTGTGGTGATGCGATCCGGCGGTGATGCGGTCGCTTCCGGTTTCGGGAAGAAGTCCCCGCGGACAGAAAGTAGTCCCATGTCAACCAGACTTCAAATAGACGGGTTGTCGCTTCGCTTGAGTCTTCGGGAATGTCCGGCAATCTTCGGCAATGTCCGTGAATGTCCGGTCATCCCCGGCAATGTCCGGCCATCTCCAGAAGAATATAATGGTCAATAAGCCTTTATCAGCCCTTCCAAAGCATCAATGGAATGCACGTCATCAAACAGGGTCCTCGACAATATCACCTGCACTATGCCCAGCATAAATGGCAAGTGGGGAACCCTCAGTTTCTCCACATAGGCATACATCGAGAGAAGGGAAAGGGTCCCTGTTTGATGACATGCATTCCATTGATGCTTTGAAAGGGCAGATAAAGGCTTATTGTCCATTATATTCTCCCGGAGATGGCCGGACATTGCCGGAGATGACCGGATATTCCCGGAAATTGCCGAAGATTGCCGGACATTCCCGAAGAATCAAGCGAAGCGACAACTCGCGTATTTGAAGTCTGGTTGACATGGGACTACTTTCTGTCCGCGGAGTCTGCTTCCCGGAACCGGAAGCGACCGCATAACCACGGAGGAATACATGTCTTGGGTCACTTCCGGTCACGTGATATAGCGATCTTGAGGTCAAACGTCAATCGGCGCCCCAATCGCCTTCTATTACTACTTAAGTGAAATCGATCAAACGATTTTTAATAAAAAAAACAACAAAAAAAAACGATCAAACGTTTAGGATAGAGTGATTATCTTGGCTTCACAATGATCACGATGACGATGGTATACGCTTTGTCGTACGGTAATGAGGTGTAGGAGCCCATGAGATGCATCTCTTATAATTTGTTGATGGCAACATGACAACGAAAATACTCAATATACAAAAGGTTCTCGTAAAGAGTTAGTCTTAAGATGCATGTTGTTTGGTCATGGTCCGAAAAGTCAGAGGATATCTCCAATAGGTGTTATATGAAACGAATTCAATGGTGACGTCAACCAGGGATCCTGTTTGCTTAATGGAGTCGTGATCTAACTGACAACACTATTCAATACATCTTCCCATACTTGATATCAGACACTCACCATCAAATACTCGTATATTGGCCCAATGACCAGGTCGAAAACGTATTAATAAGAAGTATAATTCTATTTCTGATTTTGTCTGTTTTACGATAGTTCCTTAAACCATACACCAACGGAGAAAAGAGACATTCCCGTGTGGCCAAGAAGACTCCACATCTTATAAAGAAACGATCCACTATGGAAGAAGTAAGAATTGTATTCCATTTTGACCACAATATCAAAGGAACGACTGTCGTCACAGTGTCTGGCTTGACTTGCTAAAAATTATCCGAAATAGAAGGCCAATATTATACACTTATTAACTTGTGACCGAGTCAATATCATGAAACCTGGACCCGAGGCCCGACTTGGGCAAGCAGACCTGACCAGGCCGCAGGCCGAGGTCAGGGGCCGATTTCATGAAACCTCACTTGAGGCAATTTTCGCACTTGAAACTTCAAGTGCACTTGAACACCTCTCTTGACTTGAGTTTTTGCTTTTCATGAAAGTTCATTTGAACCTGAAATCGCACTTGAGTTAAAGCGTGGTCGGACCTCCCTTGAAAACCGCACTTGAACTAAAAACGTGCAGTAACGTCGCCAGTTCCGATCCAGTGTCAGTTCCGACCCACCTCCCAAAATATTGCTCCTTGTCACAACCATGAT
This sequence comes from Hanleya hanleyi, assembly GCA_036873755.1. Classification (NCBI taxonomy): domain Eukaryota; kingdom Metazoa; phylum Mollusca; class Polyplacophora; order Lepidopleurida; family Hanleyidae; genus Hanleya; species Hanleya hanleyi. The sequence continues at coordinate 25,450 of JAVTVY010046745.1, forward strand.
CACGCGAAATCATAAAACATTTGGTGCATTCAAGCAAGTTGATCAACCTCTCAATCATGGTTAAATTATATTATGCATTGACCGTTTTTGTTAGGAGATAGCTTTGCAGACCCACTTCATACACAAGACTATATCGGTCTAAGAACAATCGCCATGACCCGCCGTCATGAAAATACAGCGTCGTCTGCCAGCGCTTCTGATCAAAGTTCTGATGTTTTGTTTCTAACATATAATTATCATATGGTACTACGTGTCTGTCATAAATTTATTCACTAGAGTGTCACTCTAAAGGCTACCCACCTCATCGTTGACATCAACTGACGGAGCCAGTTCCGAACCATGGATGGCCAAGCTGGGTCGTAACATGGCCTAAAAATGTCTTGCGAACACAGCGCTCACTACGTAAATTCGTAACTCGAGTACTGAGTAGCATTTTTTTTTAATCTGCTATTCAGAGGTATAAAAAAAGCATCATTGATTTATCATCATTTTTGAGTGAGAATACGCTTATTAGCCATCGGAGATATTTCAGTGTCCAATATATCTCGCCAATATGATCAGCTCGTCCATATCACTATCACCCCTCAACCCACTTTCTTGAACGCCAAATGTTCGCTTATGAGATTAAGACATCCAAAACGAAATATCCAGCTAGGACCCTAGTTTGGGGGGAAATATCTTGGTCAAAGGTCAATGTCAAAACAAGTCCTAGCTGGATATTTCGTTTTGGATGTCTTCATCTCATAGGTGAACATTTGGCGTTCAAGAAAGTGGGTTGAGGGGTGATAGTGATATGGACGAGCTGATCATATTGGCGAGATATATTGGACTCTGAAATATCTCCGATGGCTAATAAGCGTATTCTCACTCAAAAATGATGATAAATCAATGGTACTTTTTTTATACCTCTGAATAGCAGATTAAAGAAAAAAATGCTACTCAGTACTCTAGTTACGAATTTACGTAGTGAGCTCTGTGTTCGCAAGACATTTTCTGGCCATTTTACGGTCCAGCTTGGCCATCCATGGTTATAGGAACTGGCTCCGTCAGTTGATGTCAACGATGAGGTGGGTAGTCTTTAAGACCTCACATTGAAAAGGTAAATCCTGGACAAAAGACTGACAATACAACTTACAGCAGATCCTTTGTCAATTATATTTCGTGAGTCTTACACCAAATCGTGGCCCTTTAGAGTGACACTCTAGTGAAGAAATTTATGACAGATACGTAGTACCATATGATAATTATATGTTAGAAACAAAACATCAGAACTTTGATCAGAAGCGCTGGCAGACGACGCTGTATTTTCATGACGGCGGGTCATGGCGTTTGTACTTAGACCGATGTAGTCTTGTGTATGAAGTGGGTAGTCTTGTGTATGAAGTGGGTCTGCAAAGCAATCTCCTAACAAAAACGGTGCATGCATAATATAATTTAACCATGATTGAGAGGTTGATCAACTTGCTTGAATGCACCAAATGTTGGTGTGACAAAAATCATGGTTGTGACAAGGAGCAATATTTTGGGAGGTTGGTCGGAACTGACACTGGATCGGAACTGGCGACGTCACTGTACGTTTTTATTTCAAGTGGGGTTTTCAAGGGAGGTCCGACCACACTTTAACTCAAGTGCGATTTCAGGTTCAAAATGAACTTTCATGAAAAGCAGAGAGGTATTCAAGTGCACTTGAAGTTTCAAGTGCGAAAATTGCCTCAAGTGAGGTTTCATGAAATCGACCCCTGACCTCGGCCTGCAGCCTGGTCAGGTCTGCCTGCTCAAGTCTGGCCTCGGGTCCAGGTTTCATGATATTGACTATATAAGTAGACCTTGGTGATGCTTTCTCGTCTCCAGTCACTTCTCGATTGGATCGCTGATGTCATACGTCAGAACCGACGGTCATGTGTCACCATCACATTTATGGGTTATTCAAGTAGAGCCCATCTTCGTTCACCAAGCCAATTTCTGCGCTCACGCTCTGAACTTGTTCGAAGTGGGAACGTAGAAATTGGTTTGTTATAACAAAGATGGTAGAGCCAGGAACGGTAGCGATATCGTCTACATAAGGAGAGGAATGTAGTACGTGATCTATAAGCACTGAATATATTTTGATTTTGGACTGAATACTGGTTATTGAATAATACACAAATACTAATTTCAGTATCCCTATTTTTTCGTTTATTATGTTATAATATTTGTGTTATTATTTTTCAGTTTATTGCAGAGGGAATGGAGTTGCCATACATGGCGGAAGGAAAACTACACAGAGTAGCGAAGAAATCCCCTTACTACCTTGGTTAATTTAATTCACCCTGACATTAGAAAATATATATAAGGTTAAAACTTATAATATCTTTCTGTGAACACCGATCAACTCTAGTGAGGCAGATATGTGAAATAATTGTGGCTTTTGTGGTAAAAGCGCCAAAATTGGCACAGTTGATGATCAGAAGGTACTTAATGATTCCAGATATAGGGCCAAGCTCATTTTTTTCTTTTATGCCCGTAAACTGAGAAAATCCAAAATGTGCGTCGTGAAAATCTATTAAACGGCATATCTTCCTGAATACATGGCACAAAAACATGAATAAAATGTTGTTTTATATATTTTCGTAAACACGGAAGCTTTTGTTGATGCAGAAATATGACAATATATCATATTTTATAACTTCAGGACAGAATATCTATATTAACAAGTCCATATGTGATCAATTTGATGATCAGTAGAAACTAAACAATTTAAAATACAGTGTCTTTACGATTTTGTACAATATCAGCTATATGTGTGACCATCAAAGATTGTGTCCATACGATTCACCGATTCACGCATAACACGAGGTTCCATATCGTAGTCACTTAAGAACATACATATCTGAATGCAATATTATTTTCTATATGTTTTCATAAACGAAAAACATCGGGCAATCGACAGAAATGCATTGCAATCATAATTATATACGAATTCTTGCGAAATAGCTGCAGTTTATGAACCAAACTCAAAATTTTCCAGATCCTTTAAGCAAATATCATTATATGAACATTCTTATTATTTTCCCAGATACAAGGCTTCCAGTAACAAACTGCACCGAAAACCAACATAGATACGCCATCAAGAAACGCCTCAATCAAGCAAACCAAAACAGCATATTATTATGACAAATAAATCTGTGTTTCTCTTCTCGCAGATGACTGATTAGAACCACCATGCCAGCGAAGAAGCCATATAAGGTTGTAAAAGATGACAGTCGGCAACCATCTACGTCGACAGCCGGCCATCACCATATGGATTGGAGCCATTGTGCCCTGTGCCAAGAACATTCATCAGAAGTGCTCTATTGTCCAGCAAGGTCGAAGAGGACAGATGTTGGGGCTGGATACGACCGCGTGGGTGACATTATAACAAAGTTCCGAGACTTAGGCGAACAACAAATTTCTGTGGACATAGCTCTGTTAGATGATGGTGATGGAATCTCCCAGACACTTGCCAAACATCGTGCAGAGGGGCACTCTCTGTTGCACCTTCGTCACAGAAGAAACATGTGTCACCTGGTGTTACATCTTCGCATGCAACATGGCGCCGCGTGTAAGGGCGATCTCAGGTGTCACCTTCACATGAAGGTATTGCTCGCGACTCTAGTCGTGCCAGTCGACTTGAAGAACATTTCAAACGGCAAGATATGTGCCATTGGGCACTATGTTTGGCAGGTGTCTGAGAGATTCCATCGCCATCATGTAACAGAGCTATGTCCACAGAAATTGGCTGTTCGCCTAAGTCTCGGAACTTTGTTAAAAATGTCACCCACGGGATCATGCACAGCCCCAGCATCTGTCCTCTTCGACCTTGCTGGGCAGTGGAGCACTTCTGATGAATGTACTTGACACAGGGCACAACGGCTCCAATCCATATGGTGATGGTCGACTGTCGACGTAGATGGTTGCAGACTGTCATTTTGTACAATCTTACATCGCTTCTTCGCTGGCATGGTGGTTCTAATCAGTCATCTGCAAGAAGAGAAACAGATGCATTCGTCATAATAATATGTTGTTTTGGTTTGCTTGATTGTGGCGTTTCTTGATGGCGTATCTATGTTGGTTTTCGATGCAGTTTGGTATTGGAAGCCTTATATCTGGGGAAATAATAAGAATGATATGATGAATGATATTTGCTCAGGGGATCGAACAAATTTTGGGTTTTGTTCATAAAATGCAGCTATTTCGCATGCATTCGTATATAATTATGATTGCAATGCATTTCTGTCGATTGCCCGATGTTTTTCGTTTATGAAAACATATAGAAAATAATATTGCATTCAGATATGTATGTTCTTAAGTGACTACGATATGGAACTTCTTGTTATGCGTGAATCGTATTGACACAATCTTTGATTTTCAAACATAGCTGATATTGCACAAAATCGTAATGACACTGTATCTTAAATTGTTTAGTGCCTACTGATCATCAAATTGATCACATATGGGCTTGTTAATATAGATATTCTGACGCATGTCCTGAAGTTATAAAATGTGATGAATTGTCATATTTCTGCATCGGTAATGGCTTCCTTGTGTACGAAAACATATAAAACAACATTTTATTCATGTTTTTGTGACATGTATTCCGTTTAATAGATTTTCATGACGCATATGGTGGCCATCTTGGATTTTCTCAGTTTACGAGCATAAAAGATAAAAATTGAGCTTGGCCCTATATCTGGAATCATTAAGTACCTTCTGATCATCAACTGTGCCAATTTTGGTGCTTTTACCACAATTATTTCCCATATCTGCCTCACTAGGGTGGCCATCTTGGATTTTGCCATTTCCGGGCATCCACGGAGAAAATTTAGCTTGGCCCTATATCTAAAATCGTTTACTATATAATAAACTTCAAATGCGTCAATTTTTGTACTTTTACCACCAAACCCACAATCCTCCTGTACTTTGCCACATATCCGCCCCACTACTCATCCGTATTTGCTGCAGACTATCCCACCATTCTTTCACGCCTCTCCTCCCAATCAACCTACTGAACCAACTTACAAGGTTATCGATTCCTGTGCTGACTCCGTGTCATTCTCAAACAGTAAAACTACAATCAACTCCAGATTTACTAGAATGTCGTCTGAATGCTGAATAGAACGATTGTGAAAGGCTGATTGTTTGTAGGCTGACGTCTCATTTAGTGACCACACCCGGTCATAAAAGCGCCCAATGGCGTGGCACAATTACGGTCATAAATGCGCCCAATGTCGTGGCACAATTACGGTCATAAATGCGCCCAATGTCGTGGCACAATTATGGCTCATCTCTCTGCAAGTGCGAGTGTCCACCACTCGCTCCTTCCATGCTTTACGAGTGTCCATCACTCGCTCCTTTCATCCTTTTATCTTGAGTAAAGCCAAAACATCCCACGAAATCAAGCAAGACCCGGAGTATAGCTTCGCGGATGGACTGGTATTGCAGATGATACATGGCGCATCATTGTTAACTTAGGCAGCCAACTTCTCTGTTAGGGCGGCGAGGGTTCACTCTCCATGGAAATATTACTCAATCAGACACAGAATCAGAATTCCTTTGTTTTGCCGAAGGAAAGAAAATAGGGTAGGATCATGAGAAAGGAAACTGAGCGCCCATCATGTGCATTGTCGCGATTGAGAATTCAACATTGTCGTGTTCGAGAATGTAAATGACACACAGAGGCTATTTCTATTTTATTATCGGTAACCATCAACCATAAGAATCGCATAAAGCTGGAAAAACACCAACTACATGTATCAGAATCTCACAGTTCCGTGTCTTCCTCGCGGTAGGGCTATATCTCCTGCTGTCAGGTATACCGACAGTTTAAGATGTTACAAACTCTGCAGAATGCGTATAATGGCCTTCCGACATGTAGATTTCCTATAGACATAAACGTAGTTCGAAAAATAATTAATGGTCTTTCAAGAAATTCTGATTACAAATTGTGCAATATATATACATACATATTGATATATATTATCTATTGATGTTCCTTGTTGAAAAAGAGATATACCGGTTGTACTATTCTGGCTAAGTTATCCAGAATGTATTTATGTATAGATCTATAAGTTCAAGATAAGTACGGCAAATTTAACTTTCTCTACAAGGTTTTCGCTTATCTTCGTTTTTATTAATGTCCGAGACTCTCAGTTGCTTATACTTCCCACAAACACTGTTGTGTTGAATGCCTGCGTGTGTATGTGTCAGTAGTTCGTTCTTTATTAAATCCTTAACACACACATATGTTACCAGAATATTGTCCCATATATTAAGTTAAGTTTGATTTTTATGTATTACTATCCCATTATTCATTTTTTCTACACGTTAATTATTCAATCCCACCCATTCATAATGAATGCAAGCGGCATCAAACTTGCTAGAAAGAATCGACCCCACCGAAAATCAAAATAATATCAAGTGTGAGAGTTAAAATAATTGATGTTTCTTGTTTGAAATGCATGAAATTCGTTTAAATTTAAGCCCACCAAAATATACATATCCTAACTTTATAGTTGATATTTACTTGTCCTATGTCATATAGACCTTTTGTGCCGTCATCTTGTGCAGTGTATCGATGTGAATATACATAAGTTAAAATGTAGGTGAATATATATTTTTGTGCAATTGTGTTGAAGTAAATAATAAAATGGTTTATCCGAATGTTATGTGTTGATGTTCATCAGTAATGTTCAAGAACATTCCGTCGCCTCTCCCTATCGTTGGTCATAAACCCCTGCATCATTCGGAAATCTACAGATGCGAATGAGCCCTCTGTAGTCCGTGAGTCAACGATACAGACATCAAATCAGACATTCGGTATTCAGTCGTCTTTCCCAAAGGATTGACTTGTCAATAATCGACTCTAGTAGTATAGAATGCAGACAGTTTTCGAGTGGTAAAATTAACCTTTGACCCTGAGGTGTATGAGGGATCAATAGGTGCATTGGATCAGATCGCGTGTACCAGAAGTGACGCCTTCACCGGACGTGACATCATTGTGCGCATTCGCACTCGGAACTTCGAGTCGCCTATACAAAGCTTAGAGTGATCGTTGAACACGAGTTGAGGCAAGTAGTATATAGCAAGCGTTAACCCCCAGGTTGACCTTAGACCTCAGAAATTTGCATATCACGTGACAGAGGTCAAAGGTCATTGAGTGCACTTGAGTTGACCCGTATCCTTTCATCTTGTCTTTGACCTTGGATCATGTTTAGACATGTTAGGGTTGGGGTTTTTCCATCACGTGCGGTATGACGTCACTTCCGGTCTGGGTGAATGGGGCGTGACCTGTGAACCTGATAGGCCATGTACTGACCTGTCTGTGGGGTTTTCCCCGCCAGAATTTCGCTGTCGTCTGCTTGGGGTTGTCACGTGCCGAACACCTGGCTCCCCGAATTGCAACAATGTTGCACGTTCGCTACAATGTTGCGGCGACCGTGAACACCTGGTCTGGCGTCTGCGTGAGTGAGCTCACGTGCCGAACATCTGGCTCCCCGAGATCAAGGCATGTCCAGACTTGTTCAGGGTTGTGCAGTTCTGCCATGCAGAGGACGGGTACTAGGAATGCATATTAAATCTATATTACCATTTATGGGATGCATGTATTGACTTGTATTTGGAGTTTTTCCATCACGGGGAGATCACGTGATAGTTCAAGGTCATATTGAATGATAGGAATGTGAAGAGACACGGAGGTGGTCTTAGAGACACGGAGGTGCCCGAAGATGTCACGGAGGTGCCCATTTTGCAAGTCATGGGTGGGTGTATGTAAAATGAGGATTTGTCTCGAAAATATAAAAAGCGGAACACGGACATTACCTCTAAAATAGGGGGAAACCCCTATCAACTCTATCCCAAAGGGCTAATATCGGTCCCTGGCTTATCGGGTTCTGCCTGGAGTGGGTGTATATAAAATTAGGATTTGTCCCGAAAATATAAAATGCGGAACACGGACTTAACCGCTAAAATAGGGAAAAACTCCTTTCAACCCTATCCCAAAGGGCTAATATCGGTTCCTGGCTTATCGGGACCTGCTGAGAGAGTGGGGGAGTGGGTGTATGTAAAATTAGGATTTGTCCCGAAAATATAAAAAGCGGAACACGGACTTTATCCCTAAACTAGGGGAAAACACCTATTAACCCTATCCAAAAGGGATAGTATCGGTCCCCGGGCTTATCGGGGCCTGGGTGCATGGGTGGGTGCATGTAAAATCAGGATTTTCCCTGAAAATATAAAAAACGGAACACGGACTTTACCCCCTAAACTAGGGGAAAACCACTATCAAGAGCGTACTTGTAGCAACGACCGCCAACGCCAAGCTTAACGCTTCAACGCCCTGGTGAAATAGCTCAGAAGTTCTGATTTTCTAGATATTCCATGGAATTATCACTAATTCTTCGAAATGCAGTGACGCCCGTCAACGCTCGTAGTTACGCCTTACCGCTCTAACATAACGCCTTGACGCCATGATATAGACCGGAGAGAGAACAACAACAACAACAAGGATGACACTTGAGAGAACAACAACAACAACAAGTTTTTTTCATATAGTTTATTTTCCCCAATTTTACATCATACCCACGCTGGGGGAGCCGCGTTGGGTATGTTTACAACTCAAAAAGACTCACCCATGCACTGATAGAACGCATCATTAAACGACGTTAAAGCGTTAAGAAAGTGTGTTAAGGCGTTGAGACGGGCGTTAAGGCGTAACGACGGGCGTTGACGGGCGTCACTGCATTTCGATGAATTGTTGTCAATTCCATGGAAATCAGAGCTTCTGAGCTAATTCACCAGGGCGTTGAAGCGTTAAGCTAAGCGTTGATGGGCGTTACTGTCTATAAAAGCAAGCGTATTTCCAAAAACACACACAGTCGACGTTCAACCGTCAACATGGCTTATACTTAAACTGAGTGCGAACGCACATTCACCAGACATTACGATATGATGCGACACCAGAAAAATATACATGGGATTGAAGACTCTGAGGAGTCCGTTGAGGCGGATGCTGATACAGAGACTGCTGAGAGTGTGTCGACTGATACCGAAACAGAGATTGCTGAGAGTCTATCTAGTGATACAGAGAGCTTGACCTCAGATAGTCAGCCTACGTCCGTGGAAAGTGAGGCAGAACCTACCTTCTGGGATCGTATTGTGACAGCAGCTATCAATACTTACGCTGCAGCGATTGAGGACGCCAGAGAGGATAATTTACAACAGGCGTACACCCAAATGCGCCCCCGTATAAGGAAAACAGTCATGGCGATCTATGAACAGTATACCTTACTACCGCTTGAAATGAAAGGCGACCCCACGCACAGGTCCATCATGAAGACCAAGCGTCACTTGGAAGAGGCTATGGGGCTACCACCCACCGAGGCCCTGGAAAATGCGATCAGAATGCGCAAACAACTGTTTCAGGACATGCTGCCCGAAGAATATCCAGTCCTGCCCGACGACGCTTAGGTCACACCGAGCAAAGATGGAACTTTCTGAAATGGCGACTTCTGATTGGACAAGAATACATCTAACGGACAGGAACGAATAGGACAGATGCAAATGGTGGCCTCTGATTGGGCAAGAGTCTTTTTGAGTTGTGAACATACCCAACGCGGCTCCCCCAGCGTGGGTATGATGTAACATTGGGGAAAATAAACTATATGAAAAAAACTTGTTGTTGTTGTTGTTCTCTCAAGTGTCATCCTTGTTGCTGTTGTTGTTCTCTCTCCGGTCTATATCATGGCGTCAAGGCGTTATGTTAGAGCGTTAAGGCGTAACTACGAGCGTTGACGGGCGTCACTGCATTTCGAAGAATTAGTGATAATTCCATGGAATATCTAGAAAATCAGAACTTCTGAGCTATTTCACCAGGGCGTTGAAGCGTTAAGCTTGGCGTTGGCGGTCGTTGCTACAAGTACGCCCTTGATAGGGGTAAAGTTTTATATTTTCAGGGAAAATCCTGATTTTACATGCACCCACCCATGCACCCAAGGCCCCGATAAGCCCGGGGACCGATATGACCCCTTTTGGATAGGGTTGATAGGTGTTTTCCCCTAGTTTAGGGATAAAGTGCGTGTTCCGCTTTTTATATTTTCGGGACAAATGCTAATTTTACATACACCCACTCCCCCACTCTCTCAGCAGGTCCCGATAAGCCAGGGACCGATATTTGCCCTTTGGGATAGGGTTGATAGGAGTTTTTCCCTATTTTAGCGGTTAAGTCTGTGTTCCGCTTTTTATATTTTCGGGACAAATCCTAATTTTACATACACCCACTCCAGGCAGAACCCGATAAGCCAGAGACCGATATTAGTCCTTTGGGATAGAGTTGATAGGGGTTTCCCCCTATTTTAGAGGTAATGTCCGTGTTCCGCTTTTTATATTTTCGAGACAAATCCTCATTTTACATACACCCACCCATGACTTGCAAAATGGGCACCTCCGTGACATCTTCGGGCACCTCCGTGTCTCTAAGGCCACCTCCGTGTCTCTTCACATTCCTATCATTCAATATGACCTTGAACTATCACGTGATCTCCCCGTGATGGAAAAACTCCAAATACAAGTCAATACATGCATCCCATAAATGGTAATATAGATTTAATATGCATTCCTAGTACCCGTCCTCTGCATGGCAGAACTGCACAACCCAGTCGGTGTTCCGTTTTTTATATTTTCAGGGAAAATCCTGATTTTACATGCACCCACCCATGCACCCAGGTCCCGATAAGCCCGGGGACCGATATGACCCCTTTTGGATAGGGTTGATAGGTGTTTTCCCGTAGTTTAGGGATGAAGTCCGTGTTCCGCTTTTTATATTTTCGGGACAAATCCTAATTTTACATACACCCACTCCCCCACTCTCTCAGCAGGCCCCGATAAGCCAGGGACCGATATTAGCCCTTTGGGATAGAGTTGATAGGAGTTTTTCCCTATTTTAGCGGTAAAGTCCGTGTTCCGCTTTTTATATTTTCGGGACAAATCCTAATTTTACATACACCCACTCCAGGCAGAACTCGATAAGCCAGGGACCGATATTAGCCCTTTGGGATAGGGTTGATAGGGAGTTTTCCCTATTTTAGAGGTAAAGTCCGTGTTCCGCTTTTTATATTTTCGAGACAAATCGTCATTTTACATACACCCACCCATGACGTGCAAAATGGGCACCTCCGTGACATCTTCGGTCACCTCCGTGACATCTTCGGGCACCTCCGTGTCTCTTCGGCCACCTCCATGTCTCTTCGCATCCCTATCATTCAATATGACCTTGAACTATCACGTGATCGCCCCGTGATGGAAAAACCCCAAATACAAGTCAGTACATGCATCCCATAAATGGTAATATAGATTTAATATGCATTCCTAGTACCCGTCCTCTGCATGGCAGAACTGCACAACCCAGAACAAGTCTGGGCATGCTTTGATCTCGGGGTGTTCGGCACGTGAGCTCACTCAAGCAGACGCCAGACCAGGTGTTCACGGTCGCCGCAACATTGTAGCGAACGTGCAACATTGTTGCAATTCGGGGGAGCCAGGTGTTCGGCACGTGACAACCCCAAGCAGACGACAGCGAAATTCTGGCGGGGAAAACCCCACAGACAGGTCAGTACATGGCCTATCAGGTTCACAGGTCACGCTCCATTCACCCAGACCGGAAGTGACGTCATACCGCACGTGATGGAAAAATCCCAACCCTAACATGTCTAAACATGATCCAAGGTCAAAGACAAGATGAAAGGATACAGGTCAACTCAAGTGCACTCAATGACCTTTGACCTCTGTCACGTGATATGCAAATTTCTGAGGTCAACGGTCAACCTGAGGGTTAACGCTTGCTATATACTACTGAGGCATGATCGGGGATCGTCGTCACCTCTGGAGGATATTTGACATGTGACGTCATCATAAGCATGCGCACTCGGTAGATATTTGTAATTATGAGGAACATGGAGGCGTTATTCGGCACGGTCAGTCAATAGATACGGCAATGACCATCACATATGGGTCAGGCCATTGTACTAGATGATTCCTAAACGATGACGATCAGTCAATAGACGGCAATGAACACCACATGTGGGCCAGGCGGACGTACTAAATGATCCCTGAACAATGACTGACGATCAGTCATTAGATACGGCAACGAACACCACATGTGGATCAGGCGATTGTAGTAGATGATCCCTGAACGATATCGGTCAGTCAATAGACGGTAATGAAACCAGTTGTGGGTCAGGCGAATGTACTAGATGGTACCAATATACTGACTGTCAATCAATAAATACGACAATGAACACCACATATGTGTCAGGCGAATGTACTAGATTATCCCTAAACGATAACGGTCAGTCAGTAGTACGGCAATGTACACCACCAATAGATCAAAAGAGTGTACTATCATCCCTAAAGGATCCTGAAATACGTACGTGAGCGTCATGCCAGGCATTCCTCGCCAGGGTCATAGGAAGTTTTTTTAAAGTGTGTGGTGGTGGTGAGCAATCTTAATAAATTAATATCCTATCAATGCTCTCCAATCGTACATGTCGCTATGGGAGCAGATAGGATTTAATTTTAATTAGATTGGGTGGTGAGAAATTGTTCTGCTCTGAAAATTTGGAAATTCTAGGCGTCTAGGAGGATGGACTCAATATTCAAGTCGGCGGCGTTGAGTGTATTTTTCACTCTAGCTGCGTTGATGATGAAAAAGTGTGGGTGTGTGTGCGTGGGGAAGGGGGTACAAAGAATGTTGTGCCTCCTCATTTGAAGGACTGTGTAGGGGCAGTGCTCCCGCGCACCCCCCAACACACTGAGCCATCATGGGCGGCGGAACCGCCCCGACCACCCCGACAATGGTCGGGGCAATAATTCCAGGACCGCTGATTACTGTCTGCTGAAGTCGGGGCAATGTCATAGCGTCTGAATGCATAGTCAATTATGCTGGACGAGTTCGAGTTATGTTGTTTTGCTGTACTAAAAACCACTGGCATTACGTAATTCGAGATTTACAAAATATCTAGACCTACACCTTTTCAGAGCGAATTGAACCATAATTTGTACCGTATGTATTGTAACTTACATATATTTGGGTCTAACAGCGCCATCAACTGTACCCTTATTGAATGTCCAGATGGCGCTGCTGACCTGTAATATTTAACCGTCAGCAGCGCCATATGTACTTTTTAAGTGTACAGTCGAATAAATCTATAGGCCTATAATCATCATTTAATCTTGGAATCTCGTCGATAAAGCTTGGGCGTTATCTGCTCTCCAGCTTTCACGAGTATCAATATTGGGTCATTTCTGAATATCTCGAAGCAGAGCTCACCGCCGGGTTTCTTGTGCGCGGTGATGACGGGAATTTTTAAGTGGAACCTGATTGAAATTGAGCATTGAATCTATTTGAACACACATTTTCAACATTTTATCGAGCATTAATATGGTATTTTATGTGCGGGAAATAGCTCAGAATGCATCTCCTGCAATCTAGGATCCCGGAGCTTCCGGGGCCTAGGGGGCCCCTGGACCCTCGCCTATTTGTGCTGTGATCGATGGTCGCGGCAATCTGAAATTGCTTCCGCCTCCCTTGGCCATTACCTCACGATATCGATCAAGCGTATTACGTATTTCCATTCCTTGCAGCTCGATATCCGACGATCGCGGTTCAGAAAAATTCAGACATTGCCAACTTATTTACCAAACGGGTTAATCGCCGGAATCAGTCATATATTTGGCCCATAATCGCAAGGCGTCCTGAGATACTCCTATCTTGAAATGCCAATGCTTCGCGCTATTCACCTATCCATTCGACAGGTTGCATATTCGGGCCTTCAGGAGTCCAATTCATCCTAAGAACATTTTAAGCAAGTTTTAGTAGTATAGAACCAGAGAATCTTTGAGTATCGTGAGGCGGAGGTGGATTGCACGTCATTTCTGGTAATGACGTCACTTTCGGTTCGAGGCAACTTCCCATGGCAACGTTGAGAGCTTACTTCCGGTCACGAGATCGGCGAGTGGGTGCAAAAGTAGGATTTTCACGAAAAAGGCGGAAAAACGGATTTATGCCAAGTCAAAGTGGGCTATATCAGGGCCAAATGGGTCGCACAATGGGTCTCCGCAGAAGTAGGTATGTGGGGGAATAACCGGCTCACATTGTAGAGTACGACTGGTGTGGTAACGTCATGATGAGCAAGCGCACTTGGAACGGTTGCGGCAATCACTGGGCCTGGACTTTTTGCGGCAGGGGTCTGATGGGTGCGTAATCGGGAGGAGAAAGACAAGAGTCAGAGACAGCGGGGATTCATCAGCGGGACTCCCTGAACTAAGAAAAACGTAGGGTTATTGTCATCAGTAACATGGTGTGTGTCAGAGTGAGATTTGAACTCACCCCTGTGCGGACCAAAATGATCCATATATGGTGACACATATGTACAATGGTTTTACAAACTGATGCGGCAAAACAAAATGGTGTGTGTCCACCCTCGCGAGATTTGAGATATTCGTGCATGATAATAATCGAGAAGTTACGGTCAGATGCGCACTCGGATGGGTGAAACGTACAATCCATACACAGACCATATTTCGGAAGCTATTGAAGTCCCACGCTCGAGCCACCCATTCATTTGGGGGCATCTGGAGCGTTCCACTTCAGGATGACTGAGCAACTCGTGCGTGAATGTATCAGCCTGACTCCCAAGATCTTCCTCTACGTGTATCATAAGTGAGTGGAGATCATCGAAAACATTGGGGATGTGTGCGACAGTGACCCATGGCAACCCCGAACGACTGTCATTCGGCTGTCTCGAGTGGTTGGAGAAAATGAAACGGAGATGAGTGTCGAACTGGACTCAATTGGCTGGGTTGAATGAATCCACAATGCATTGCACCCTGAATCCCGATCTATGGCCCGCATTGGAACAGGCTATACCGGATATGGACGATGTGCTTGACGAGGATCGTTCAGCTTACGTGTTGACATTTGCAGTCCTATGAAGTTATACTTAAATAGGTCACGTTATAAAGTCTGCTTGAGATAAATCAGTCATCATGAATCGCTGGAAGAAGGTAACTGAACGCTGAACGAACACTGGGGAGAATCTCAACACATTCAATTCAATTATGCTCTTGTCCAATCAGAAACCGACATTTGATGTCTCATCTGTCATATTCGTTCTTCTCCGTTCGATGTATTCTCAGCTGCTCCTGTCCAGTCAGAAGACGCCATTTGGTGTTGCGTCAACTTTCGGTCATGTTCCCTCTTGTCCGTTAGACATATCCCTAATCATTGTCGGACAAGCCAGGACACTGTAGCAACATGTCCTGGAACAGCTGCTTGTGCATTTTGATTGCATTTTGCAGAGCCCCTGTGAGTAGTAGTCCCATATCCTCTTCGAGGTGATAGTTGGTCTTCAGGATGTTCCTATGCGTGGAGTCACCTTTCATTTCAAGCGGCAGCATACCATACTGTTCATAGAACACCATGGTTGTTTTTGGGGCGCATTTGGATGGACCCTTGACTCCTGATGAAAGTGACGTTTTCATCGGAAGTGACGTCTCCATGTGGATATGTGCTCACCTGGTGGCATCGCAAATGACATCATCGCCGAAAGTGGCATCATCGCACTCATGTCCACTCACCTGATGATGCCACCTGGACCCTATAGCCTACATGCGCATCAGGGTACTGGGGGCACCATCAGCCGCCACCACCTATACACACACTACTAGGTAGCCAGATCATAGAACATAAGTAGTATATAGCCCGCATTACGAGTCAAGTTGACCTCAAAAATTTGCATATTGGGGAGGTCACGGGGAGGTCACAGAGGTCAAGGTCACTATAGTTCCGGCAGAATGACCAAAAAGCTACCTCCAACACAGGAGAGTTCCAATTGTTGCAGGGAATGTATTCATCCGCGGTGATGCGGTCTGGTGGTGATGCGGCCGCGGGAAAAAGCTTCCGCGGAGAAAAAGTAGTCCCCAGACTTCAAATACGCTGCATGGTCCGATTGGGTCGAGTGAGGTATCAAAGTGAAGCATTCGTGAAGGGGCATCCAGTCATGGGTGGGCGTATGTAAAATTAGGATTTTTTCCCGAAACTATAAAAAGCGAAACACGGACTTCTCTCTTCCTTCTCTCTTGCAGGAAACAAGCCTATGTTTATGTATACTTTTGTCTTTTTGAATTTGGTGCTAATACTGTTATATGGAAATGGAATAGGTCTTTGGATTATGGACGCGGATATTCTCTAATGGACGACGGCTGGATTATGAATGACGGACTAGACGCTTGTAATTTACCCCTAAAATAGAAGAAAACACCTATCAACCCTAGCCAAAAGGGCTAATATCGGTCCCCGGGCTTATTGGGACCTGCCTATCAAGTCAATGGGGTGGGTGCATGTAAAATTAGGATTTTTCCCCAAACTATAAAAAGCGGAACACGGACTTTACCCCTAAAATAGGGGAAAACCCCTATCAACCCTAGCCAAAAGGGCTAATATCGGTCCCCGGGCTGATCGGGGCCTGCCTATCAAGTCAATGGGGTGGGTGCATGTAAAATTAGGATTTTTTTCCGAAAATATAAAAAGCGGAACACGGACTGTACCCCAAAATAGGGGGAAACCCCTATCAGCTCTAGCCAAAAGGGCTAGGGGAGACCGGGGCAAGTTGCAACAGGGGTAAGTTGCAACGGGGTCTTTTTAGCGAGCCACAAATCCATTTTGGTTCTTTGAGCGCCACCTAGTGGTTGTTTTGTTGGCGAGGAAGGAGCCCGGCAATAAAGTTGTCTGCAACACGACTTTAGGGATTTTTTCCTTCGACAAACGTGTTTTTGACCACCGTAAGTAAATTTTGCATTTTAAGTTCTTTGTGAAACAGCTGGTAGCATGATAACAGAATAATTGCTGAAAGATAGGCAGTTGGATGTATATAAGATTGGAGTAGATAGTCCACTTAGCAGAATTTACCAACGTCCCTCTAGTTTTAACAAGATGGCCGATCTTTCTTCTGTGTCCCCTTGGGGCAAGTTGCAACACGCGAGGAGGGGTAAGTTGCAACAGCATAAACAACTATGTTATATTTCCAACTTTTTATTTTGAAGCAGAACATCAGAGTTTTCACCAGATTGCCGCACTTAAACCTTTTCATGATTCCAATTTTACTTGCTATGGAAATAAACTGATTTTAACGTTTTTTTCTACAATTTATTAAAACAGTGGGAATTGCTCTGAGTATGTATTACTTTCTCAAAATTCTGAGTCCAAACGCCAAGAAGAATATAATATATCCATATGCTGATGTTTAGTTGGATTGGTGATACATCTTTTGCGCCTGTTGTTTAATTAATGTTAACATTCCTCATTTCCACTTGGATAATATTTGCATTTCGTGATGCAACTTACCCCGACATGTGATTCAACTTACCCCGCTATGAGGCACGTTGCAACGGCCTGACATGGTTGTGTATAACAGAGAGTCCATCTGAAACTGTTGTAGCTACATCCATAATTATGGAACCTATATGTAGCCTAATAATGTAGGTATGCTACGTCTTAAAGTGAATCCTGTAAACCCACTACTAACTGACATAAGACAGTTTTAGTAAAAAGTGATGCAACGTGCCCCGGTCTCCCCTACTATCGGTCCCCGGGCTTGTCGGGGCCTGCCTATCAAGTCAATGGGGTGTGTGCATGTAAAATTAGGATTTTTTTCCGAAACTATAAAAAGCGGAACACGGACTTTACCCCTACAATAGGGGTCTGTATTATACAATATAAGGGAAAATGCCTGTATGGGGTATGGGGATGGTCAATTTTTTTCGTGGGCTTTACTATGGCTTGTGGGGTCTCGTTTTTCTCGTCTCGCCAAGAAAATGACAATGGGAAAGGTCCCGGAGCGAATCGTGAAATTTTTGGGAAAAGTCACCGAGGTCTGTATATAGGCTCATACTGGCTATATGGGGGGAGGGGAGGTCAATTTTTTTTTGTGGGCTTTACTATGGGTTGTGGGGTCTCGTTTTTCTCGTCTCGCCGAGAAAAACACAATGGGAGGGGTCCCAGAGCGAATCGGTGAAATATTTGGGAAAAGTCACCGAGGTCTGTATATAAGCTCATACTGGCTATATGGGGGGAGGGGCGGTCAATTATTTTTGTGGGTGTTACTATGGGTTGTGGGGTCTCGTTTTTCTCGTCTCGCCGAGAAAAACACAATGGGAGGGATCCCGGAGCGAATCGGTGAAATTTTTGGGAAAAGTCACCGAGGTCTGTATATAGCCCCATGTAGTCCTATACTGGCTATATGGGGGCATAGGTTCAACCTGGGACATCACGTCTCGTCATTTAGAACACGATGGGAAGGGTCTCGGAGCGCAACGGTGAAATTTTTGGAAAAGTACCATATAGCCCATAGTCCCATACTGGCTATATGGGGTATAGGTTCAACCTGGGAAATTCACACACGTTCATTGTGATATGGGTTGTTTGGATTTGTTTTTCACGTCTCGTCATTTAGAACACGATGGGAAGGGTTTCGAAGCGAAACGGTCAATTTTTTGCAAAAGTACCGGGTAGGTCTGTATATAGGCTCATATAGCTCCATACTATATATATATGGGGGTATAGGTTCAACCTGGGAAATTCACATACGTTCATTGTGAAATGGGTTGTTTGAATTTGTTTTTCACGTCTCGTCATTTAGAACACAACGAGGCCTGGGTAAGCCCATAGGCCTATACTGCATGGCTATGGGCGTATAGGCCCATACTGGGTTGACGTTTTGGGGTCTAGGTGAGCCCCTAATGATCCTATGGTGTCGTATGAGGTCTTGTTTTGAAGCATCCGACTGCACTAATGGCTCGTCCGTTTTCAATATTTTGCGCATGCGCAGTTTGGCCGTAGTATAGAAAGCAGGCATTTGGGGGGGTACGTGGGGTGTGTTTGGGGTAGAGATGGACCGCTATGGGTCTGAATGGGTCGTGGGAGGTATCAAAGTGAAGCTTGTGGGAGGTAGAGTCAGAATGGTGTGTGTTTTAAGTGCAAGTCTCGTCAATCTGCGCATGCGCAGTTGGTTGTAGTAAGTAAAGTTGCCATTTTGGGGCAGTACAAGAAGGTATTTGGGGTAGAGATGGACCATCCTTGGTCCGAATGCGTCCTGGGATGTGTCATTTTGTAGCTCTCGGGGTGTAGACCCCGATTTAGGGGCTTCCCACGTCACCTGTGATGTCATCGGTGACGTCATCAGTACGAGTAGTAGCGAAAGTGGGCATTTTAGGGCACTGAAGGATGATATTTGGGGTAGAGAGGGACCATCCTTGGTCCGAATGCGTCGTGGGAGGTGTCATCTTGTAGCTCTCGGGGGCACATCCCGATTTGAGGGATGTTCACGTCATCTGTGACGTCATTGGTGACGTCATCAATACGAGTAGTAGCGAAAGTGGGCATTTTGGGGCAGTGAAGGATGGTATTTGGTGTAGAGATGGACCATCCTTGGTCCGAATGCGTCGTGGGAGGTGTCATGTTGTAGCTCTCGGGGTGTACACCCCGATTTGAGGCATGTCCGCAGCATGTGTGACGTCATTGGTGACGTCATCAGTACGATTAGTAGCGGAAGCGGGTATTTTGGGGCAGTGAAGGAAGGTATTTGGTGTAGAGATGGACCATCCTTGGTCCGAATGCGTCGTGTGAGGTGTCATCTTGTAGCAACGCCCGCCAACACCAAGCTCAATGCTTCAACGCCTTGGTGAAATAGCTCAGATGCTCTGATTTTCTAGATATTCCATGGAATTGTCACTCATTCTTCGAAATGCAGTGACGTCCGTCGTTACGCCTTAACAGACCGGAGAGAGTACAACAACAACAACAACAAGGATGAGACATGAGAGATCAACAACAACAAGAAGTGTTTTCATATAGTTTATTCTCTCCAATGTTACATCATACCCACGCTGGGGGAGCCGCGTTGGGTATATTTACAATTCAAGAAGACTCTTGTCCAATCAGAGGCCACCATTTGCATCTGTCATATTCGTTCCTGTCCGTTAGCTGTATTCTTGTCCAATCAGAAGTCTCCATTTCAGAAAGTTCCATCTTCGGTCATGTTCGCTTTGAACCGTTTATTCTAATCATCGTCGGGCAGCCCAGGATACCGTTGAGGCAACATATCCTCAGATAGTTGTTTGTGCATTCTGAGTATCTATCAGTGCATGGGTGAATACATTGACCCGATGGGAAGATTCCGTAATTTGGTCACGAAGAACGTAACATTGGTCACCCTCTCCACTGTCCACTTGGTATTGGGGCGTTGTTGTTGGGCCCATTCCAAGGGATCCACGGTGTCCAGTTTCTCCAGCATCGTCTCTAGCGACGCCCGGTTAATGATGGTAAACGGTTGGTCAAATACCCGGATGTTACTACTCGGGTAAAAATATCGGACTTATGCTGCAGTACATAACCAAACGCCAGATTTAATTTGAAGGACGTAGCTTGGTCATTGAAGATGGCTTCCACGTAGTTGGGTAGACGGGTGAGGTCAGTCAGTCGGAAATTGTAGATATCTTGAATAGGGCGATGACGGCGGAAACAGTGCCGTATCATGGGCCAATGGCGCTGATAGATGTCACTCACTGGATGGGCGTCCTGTAAGAGATCGCTGGGAACATCCACCGCATCTTCCAGAAAATGTTCGTTGTTGTCAGGCATATGACTGGGAACAGTAATGCGAGGGACCGGCTGGATATCTAGGCTCTTCTGAACTGTGGGTATAGACGGGCTCTCCGTGATCGCATCACCAGTGGCATTCGTCTCCCCGGGCTCATCTTCACTAGGTCTGACCCTCATGGGTGCCTCTTTAGTGGAAAGTTGTCGCTCATACCGTGGTGATGGACTATGAATCAAACGTTGGTGCTGTCTTAACTGACTGGGTCGTTTGAAGAGTTGACCACAACCGTTACATTGTTCCGTCGCGCCCTCGTGGAATGAGCGTTCGTGGCGCAGTAAATGATCCTCCCGATTGAATGACCGTGCGCAGGTTGTACAAGTATACCGAGCATCGTTGTGGGTGGAGGCCTCGTGGCGTCGTAAATTATTTAGACGAGTAAACAGCTTCTGGCAAGTTGTGCAAGAGAACATATCGGCTGTGGATCTGCAAATGATGAATGCCGTAAAAATTCCCACTTTTATACGTTTTTCCGTGACATTCGTGTCTTTTCGGCAACCTCCGTATCTCTTCGGTCACCTCCGTGTCTTTTCGGTGACGTCCGTGACTCTTCGGGCACCTCCGTGTCTCTTCGGTAACCTCTGTGACATCTTCGTTCGCCTCCGTGTCTCTTCGGTGACCTCCGTGACATCTTCGGTAACCTCCGTGTCTCTTCGGGCACCTCCGTGACATCTTCGGTCACCTCCGTGTCTCTTCGGTCACCTCCGTAACTGCCCGGCTGTTCCCGTGTAAACCCGGATGGATCTCCGTGTCTCTTCGGTGACCTCCGTGACATCTTCGGTCACCTCCGTGTCTCTTCGGTGACCTCCGTGACATCTTCGGTCATCTCCGTGTCTCTTCGGTCACCTCCGTACCGTCAACGATCAGCATGTAGACATATTGAGTATGTACGGCATGTTATGGTATTCATCAGTGCATGAGTGACGCATTCAGCCGATGGGAGTGGTCGGTCAGCTTGGTAACGACAAAAGTAACATTGGTCACCCTCTCTACGACCCATTGTGTGTTCGGGCGTTGTTGTTGGGCCCATTCCAAGGGATCCACGGTGTCCAGTTTCTCCAGCATCGTCTCTAGCAACGCCCGGTTAATGATGGTAAACGGTTGGCCAAATACCCAGATGTTACTACTCGGGTAAAAATATCGGGCTTGGTCTGTGTCCTTATGCTGTAGCACATAACCAAACGCCAGATTCAACTTGAAGGCCGTAGTTCGATCGTTGAAGATGGCTTCCACGTAGCTGCGTAGACGGGCGAGGTCGATCAGTCGGAAATTGTAGATATCTTGAATAGGGCGATGACGGTAGAAACAGTGCCGGATCATTGGCCAATGGCGCCGATAGATGTCACTCATTGGATGGTCTTCGTGTAACAGATCGCTAGGAACATTTATGGGTTCGTCCACGAAGTGTACTTTGCCCTTCACGTCGTACAAAATCTGGCCCAAGGTCTTGTCGTCGGAATTTGACTGTTGAATTAGGGCGACATCATGATCGGCCCTCGTGCGATGGGTGGGAGTTCCCCTGTCTCGATATTGATGCCTACGGGCTCTTCTACCTGCAAACGTGGCTGCGGAACAGGGTGTCGTGTGCGTTGGTGTCGCAGCAACTGACTGGTCAGTTTGAAAAGCCGACCACATTCTTCGCATGGACGCTTGGGTACTTCATGGCGTGCACGTGTGTGGCGCTGTAAATGATCCGGGCGCTGAAACGACAGTGTACATATCGTACAGTTATACTGGGCGGTTCCTTCGTGCTTGGTAGCCTCATGGCGGCGCAAGTCGTGCAGACGAGTGAATGATTTCGAGCACGTAGTACAAGTGAACATCTTGGTGGTTGACAGAGTGTCTGATGAAACGGCCAGGCCGCTTCCCTTTTATAGCACGCTAGCTGGAATCATGTTCGGGCACCTCCGTGTCTCTTCGGTGATCTCCGTGACATCTGCGGTGACCTCCGTGTCTCTTCGGGCACCTCCGTGACATCTTCGGTGACTTCCGTGACATCTTCGGGTACCTCCGTGTCTCTTCGTCCACCTCCGTGTCTTTTCGGGAAGTGACCGAAGGGACTCGGAAGTGAAGGACATTGTGGGAAAACCCCCACAGACAGGTCAGTACATATGCTATCATGTTCACACTCCGTCACCGAAAAGACACGGACTGAAGATGGCGGACCTCGCCCGGTGGTGGTGGTGGGAGCTCCCGTGTGGCAGAGCTCTTGGATCGGAGCTCTTGGAGCTCAAAGCGTGTGGAGCTCAGAGCTCGGAAGTGACATTTGCATATGACCTCTGTGAGGTCACTTCCGCCTCCGTTCACGTGACCGGAACTGACCTTTGACCCCGGCGCGCGCTAACAAGACCCGATAAAATTGCGCGCCGGGGTCAAAGGTCAGTTCCGGTCACGTGAACGCAAGCGGAAGTGACCTCACATCGGCCGTTTCATCAGACACTCTGTCAACCACCAAGATGTTCACTTGGACGCGTACTACGTGCTCGAAATCATTCACTCGTCTGCACGACTTGCGCCGCCATGAGGCTACCAAGCACGAAGGAACCGCCAGGTATAGCTGTACGATATGTACACTGTCGTTTCAGCGCCCGGATCATTTACAGCGCCACACACGTGCACGCCATGAAGTACCCAAGCGTCCATGCGAAGAATGTGGTCGGCTTTTCAAACTGACCAGTCAGTTGCTGCGACACCAACGCACACGACACCCTGTTCCGCAGCCACGTTTGCAGGTAGAAGAGCCCGAGGCATCAATTCCGAGACAGGGGGAACTCCCACCCATCGCACGAGGGCCGATCATGATGCCGCCCTAATTCAACAATCAAATTCCGACGACAAGACCTTGGGCCAGATTTTGTACGACGTGGAGGGCAAAGTACACTTCGTGGACGAACCCATAAATGTTCCTAGCGATCTCTTACAGGATGTCCATCCAGTGAGTGACATCTATCAGCGCCATTGGCCCATGATACGGCACTGTTTCCACCGTCATCGCCCTATTCAAGATATCTACAATTTTCGACTGACTGACCTCACCCGTCTACGCAACTACGTGGAAGCCATCTTCAATGACCAAGCTACGTCCTTCAAATTAAATCTGGCGTTTGGTTATGTACTGCAGCATAAGGAGACAGATTAAGTCCGATATTTTTACCCGAGCAGTAACATCCGGGTATTTGACCAACCGTTTACCATCATTAACCGGGCGTCGCTAGAGACGATGCTGGAGAAACTGGACACCGTGGATCCCTTGGAATGGGCCCAACAACAACGCCATAACACCAAGTGGACAGTGGAGAGGGTGACCAATGTTACGTTCTTCGTGACCAAATTACGGAATCTTCCCATCGGGTGAATGTATTCACCCATACACTGATAGATACTCAGAATGCACAAACAACTATCTGAGGATATGTTGCCTCAACGGTATCCTGGGCTGCCCGACGATGATTAGAATAAACGGTTCAAAGCGAACATGACCGAAGATGGAACTTTCTGAAATGGAGACTTCTGATTGGACAAGAATACATCTAACGGGCAGGAACGAATATGACAGATACAAATGATGGCCTCTGATTGGACAAGAGTCTTCTTGAATTGTAAATATACCCAACGCGGCTCTCCCAGCGTGGGTATGATGTAACATTGGGGAGAATAAACTATATGAAAAAACTTCTTGTTGTTGTTGTTCTCTCATGTCTCATCCTTGTTGTTGTTGTTGTACTCTCTCCGGTCTGTTAAGGCGTAACGACGGACGTCACTGCATTTCGAAGAATGAGTGACAATTCCATGGAAAATCTAGAAAATCAGAGCTTCTGAGCTATTTCACCAGGGCGTTGAAGCATTAAGCTTGGTGTTGGCGGGCGTTGCTACAAGATGACACCTCACACGACGCATTCGGACCAAGGATGGTCCATCTCTACACCAAATACCTTCCTTCACTGCCCCAAAATACCCGCTTTCGCTACTACTCGTACTGATGACGTCACCAATGACGTCACAGATGCTGCGGACATGCCTCAAATCGGGGTGTACACCCCGAGAGCTACAACATGACACCTCCCACGACGCATTCGGACCAAGGATGGTCCATCTCTACACCAAATACCATCCTTCACTGCCCCAAAATGCCCACTTTCGCTACTACTCGTATTGATGACGTCACCAATGACGTCACAGATGACGTGAACATCCCTCAAATCGGGATGTGCCCCCAAGAGCTACAAGATGACACCTCCCACGACGCATTCGGACCAAGGATGGTCACTCTCTACCCCAAATATCATCCTTCAGTGCCCTAAAATGCCCACTTCCGCTACTACTCGTACTGATGACGTCACCGATGACGTCACAGGTGACGTGGGAAGCCCCCAAATCGGGGTCTACACCCCGAGAGCTACGAAATGACACCTCCCAGGACGCATTCGGACCAAGGATGGTCCATCTCTACCCCAAATACCTACTTGTACTGCCCCAAAATGGCAACTTTACTTACTACAACCAACTGCGCATGCGCAGATTGACGAGACTTGCACTTAAAAACACACCATTCTGACTCTACCTCCCACAAGCTTCACTTTGATACCTCCCACGACCCATTCAGACCCATAGCGGTCCATCTCTACCCCAAACACACCCCACGTACCCCCCAAAATGCCTGCTTTCTATACTACGGCCAAACTGCGCATGCGCAAAATATTGAAAACGGACGAACCATTAGTGCAGTCGGATGCTCCTCCGCGAGAGCTTCAAAACAAGACCTCATACGACACCATAGGATCATTAGGGGCTCACCTAGACCCCAAAACGTCAACCCAGTATGGGCCTATACCCCCATAGCCATGCAGTATAGGCCTATGGGCTTACCCAGGCCTCGGTGAACTTTTTCCAAAAATTTCACCGTTTCGTTTCGAAACCCTTCCCATCGTGTTCTAAATGACGAGAGGTGAAAAACAAATCCAAACAACTCATTTCACAATGAACGTATGTGAATTTCTCAGGTTCAACCTATACCCCCATATATATATAGTATGGAGCTATATGAGCCTATATACAGACCTACCCGGTACTTTTCCAAAAATTTGACCGTTTCGCTTCGAAACCCTTCCCATCGTGTTCTAAATGACGAGACGTGAAAAACAAATCCAAACAACCCATATCACAATGAACGTGTGTGAATTTCCCAGGTTGAACCTATACCCCCATATAGCCAGTATGGGACTATATGGGCTATATGGTACTTTTCCAAAAATTTCACCGTTGCGCTCCGAGACCCTTCCCATCGTGTTCTAAATGACGAGACGTGAAAAACAAATCCAAACAACCCATATCACAATGAACGTGTGTGAATTTCCCAGGTTGAACCTATACCCCCATATAGCCAGTATAGGACTACATGGGGCTATATACAGACCTCGGTGACTTTTCCCAAAAATTTCACCGATTCGCTCCGGGATCCCTCCCATTGTGTTTTTCTCGGCGAGACGAGAAAAACGAGACCCCACAACCCATAGTAACACCCACAAAAAATTTGACCACCCCTCCCCCCATATAGCCAGTATTAGCCTATATACAGACCTCGGTGACTTTTCCCAAAAATTTCACCGATTCGCTCCGGGACCCTCCCATTGTGTTTTCTCGGCGAGACGAGGAAAACGAGACCCCACAACCCATAGTAAAGCCCACAAAAAAAAATTGACCATCCCCATACCCCATACAGGCATTTTCCCTTATATTGTATAATACAGACACCAATTCCGTGTTCCGCTTTTTATATTTTCGGGAAAAAATCCTAATTTTACATGCACCCACCCCATTGACTTGATATGCAGGCCCCGATAAGCCCGGGGACCGATATTAGCCCTTTTGGCTAGAGTTGATAGGGGTTTTCCCCTATTTTAGGGGTAAAGTCCGTGTTTCGCTTTTTATATTTTCGGGAAAAAATCCTAATTTTACATGCACCCACCCATGACTGAATGGCCCTCGAGGAGCGCTTCACTTTGACACCTCACTCGACCCATTCGGTCCACTAGGGACCCACCCCGGTCACAAAACGTCTATTCCCATACTCTTTTTAGGCATTCCCCGTATACATTAACATTGGAAGTCACTTGGTTGACATGGGACTACTTTCTGTACGCGGAAGTGATGGCATCACCACCAGACCGCGGAAGAATACAAAGGTTAAAGGTTGCCGGAACTACTTTTGACCTCCACGTGACCTTGA
The DNA here is from genome assembly GCA_036873755.1 of Hanleya hanleyi. Lineage (NCBI taxonomy): Eukaryota > Metazoa > Mollusca > Polyplacophora > Lepidopleurida > Hanleyidae > Hanleya > Hanleya hanleyi. The sequence continues at coordinate 52,399 of JAVTVY010046745.1, forward strand.
GCTGGTGGCGCCACAGAAGTGAAAGGCGATGTGGCGCCCCCTATACTTTAACCTGGAAAAAAAGTGCACCAAGAGTTACCTCCCTGGAAAATGAGCCTCGAAAAGCACTTTATATACTACTAACGTGGTGAAATAATAACGTCTTGGTACCGAACATATGTGAAGCCATTATGGTTCACCGTAACATTCAGTCCGTTGATTGACAGTTACCGCCGACGACAAGTTGTACATTGCATTGTGATTGACAGATGGAGAGAAGAAATGTACATTCCTACGAGTCGGCTGGTTGTGGGCAAAAACCCAGCCTTACAATACCATCTCCTGTGGTATGCATCGTTGCTTTGTGGCAAAGCACAAGCCTATTCAAATTGGGTACATTTTGATGTTTTTTGTGGTGCCCTTGGCAACTAAATAGAAAATATCCATATAATTATGTTGACGCACAGAAGCCAACCAGTGCAGCCGGAGACTTCAAATTTGGTATGCAACATTGTTGTGTTCCAATGCACAATTGGGTACATTTCGATGCTTTTTGTGGTTTCCATGGCAACCAAATGGAAAATATCCATATAATGACATTAACAAGAACTATTGCAGGTCAAACATCAAATTTGCTATACAGCATTTGTGTGTTAAGGCCACATCTGTTTAAATTGGGAACATTTTGATGATTTGTATGGTTTCCATGGCAACATAACAGAAAATATCCATACAACTATTTTAATGCTCAAGAAGCCGAACCGCTAAAGCTGGACACTTCTAATTTGGTATACAGGATTGTTGTGTGATAGAGGACAAATCCATTCAAATTGATTTCTTATGATAATTGTCTGAATAAAGAAATGTTGTTGGCCAGAAAGTTGTTCATGGTCATTCACCCCTTCAAAGAATGTCAGATGAAATCATTACAATGCCAAGGGTCTAACTGCAACTTCTATTTTCCTGTCACGATTTTGGATTTTACAAATAAATCGAAAACGAATCACCCGTTTCTTCCCACATTCGCTATACAGGTACCTTGAGGTATGAGGTCTACAATGAAAACTATTTTTCCTACACAGGCTCCTTTCAATATTATAGCATGACACGTCAGATGAGCTTATTTTTCTCATGGATATCTCATTAAGTCCTATCACCTGGGGAAACGAGGGGTATTTCTGTAATCTTTGATTACAGATTACAGATAATCAAAAATACAATGACCACACATTTCTAGCCAGCTGTAACCAGGTAACTCAAGGGTTGAAATGTCACCTCTAGTTTTGTATATGCATTGAACAGAGATTGGAGTGAAAGGAAACAATTCCGAAAAATGGCAGATTTATCAAATTTCTGGCGACACCCTGGATGATCCTTGGAAATATAATATTGGTAATGCTAGTTCTGTGGAGCTAAGTTTTCCGAGCTTTACCTACATCACAGGCATGATGTAATCAATAGCGCCTGGGAAGACTGCCATTGAATAAGGCTATTAGACAGTCATACCTCTCTTTCTGATGATAGTAATTTCTAAACATATATGACAGCAGTTAAAGATTTATAGGATGAAAGTCTTTAAATACACTGAAAACAGCGAAACCTGGTATATATACCATGTATACTTGTGGCGGATTTATTATGTATCTGACTGGGCTGCAGAATGAAGAAACAAAATACATTTAGAATTCTGTTGTAAGACAAACAAATCTACTTTTCATGTTCATTTGAACCAGTCTCAGCAATAAATAGGGTAATCTCTGTAATAATTTGCACAGAAAATTTACGTTTTGAACCACCACAACAACAAACAAATCAGGGATTACGGTACATCTACATCAATATACAGAATTTCACTGAACAACCATGTTCCATGTATTCTAATATCTGCATACAACAATTGCAGGAACAGCAATCAGAATCAGACATGTCTGATCAAAATTAGGCCTTGAAGCATTATATCTAATAAAATTTTGAATAATGACAGATTATTTTGAATATGCTTATTTTAGACATTGTATTCAAAACACCTCTGGTTGAGGAATTCTATAAATTATGTCATTGTTCATTATTTCACCCTCACAATATTCATGTAGGAATGTCATTTCTGTTTAAAATTGTTTTGGGAATATCTCTTTTAGATTTCAATAATGCCACTTCAGCACAGTCTTTTCCCTCATTTTCACCCAACTTCCGTTCTTCCCTCTCCTCTTTAATGGCCTTTGTCTTCCAAGGTGTATTCTTATCTTTTCTGATGGCACTTTCAATGGTATAACCCACAACACCTATAATAACTGCCACTGGTAATGTGATGTACGCGGCAGAAGACTCCATTAATTCCAATATGATACCCCACATTTCCAATTTGAAACCAGGAAGTCCACAACACAGATGCTGTATGGTATCATGAAGACATCCTAGAACAGAAAGTAAAACATATTCATGTAGTGTCAGACAAAACAATCCTATAGGACAGTGCAATGGAACGAAGTTCACAAAGTGTAAAAGATAAAAAGCCCTGCTTTACTGTGCATGTTTTTACTGAGGTAGGACCCCTAGTACTTAGCTGATCAGATTGACAATGACTTTATAGGCTAAACATTCCATTGTCAATGGAATAGGCCTAATCAAGCGTGTATAGTATGAATGGTTGCCTATTAATTTGCATCATTCAACTCTGACGTCATAGCAAGACGCGCCTCCTGTGACAGATGAGATACAGTCACATCGACAGTTCCGATTCAGTGCCAGTTCCGACCCACTTACCAAAACATTGCATCTTGTCACAAACAAGATCTTAAAACATTTGGTGCATTCGAACGAGTTGATCAACTTTCCAATCATGGTTAAATTATATTAGTCATTCAATGGTTTTCTTTCTTCCTACTCCATACACACGTCTACAACGGTATAAGTACAAACACAACGACCCGCCGTCATGAAAAAACAGTGTCGTCTGCTGGCGCTTCCGATCAAAGTGTTGATGTTTTGTATCTCGCATATAATTATCATGGCATTACTTATCTGTTATAAATTTATTCACTCTAGTGTCACTCTAAAGGCTACCAGCTCCATCGTTGACAACAACTGACGGACCCAGTTCCGACCCACCATCATCCAATGGATGGCAAATCTGCGTCGTACCATCAGGGCCGTAGCCAGGATTTACTGAGGGGTGGTTCGCCTTCACTCCAAAATGGCACATCAGGGGGTTCGCTGCAGGCCCGTAGCCAGGGGGGTTATTTTGGGTTCGGGAAAACCCCCCTTTCAGAAATATTATATATTTTTCTCATATAAATGCCCTTTTCAAACTGAAGCGAACCCCCTATTTGCCCCTTTTCCCATACAGCGAACCCCCTGATGTGCTCTTTTGGAGTTGTGGCGAAACACCCTTTAGTAAATCCTGGCTACGGCCCTGCGCTGTATGGGAAAAAGGGCAAATAGGGGGTTCGCTTCAGTTTGAAAAGGGCATTTATATGAGAAAAATATATAATATTTCCGAAAGGGGGGTTTTCCCGAACCCAAAATAACCCCCCTGGCTACGGGCCTGACCATGGCCTGAACAGGTCTTGCAAACGCAGTGTTCACTACATAAATTCGTAACTCGAGTGCGAATTCGCATTGTTTCTCATATTCAAAGGTAAAATAAATAAAACAACCAGCGATTTATCTTTTTTTCCAGTGAGTATACATAAATCACTGGAAATATTTCAGTGTCCATTGTATCTTGCCAATGTGATCAGCTCGACCATGTCACTGTAACTCCTAACCCACATACAATCTCACGTTCGGCTATTTCCGTATTGGCGGAACGAGCCTCTCACATAGAACGCACAAATTCCCACCGGTGGGGAGCGTATGACGATCACGCAGTGAGCCGGCTACGAAATAGTGCCTTTGATAATCAAGGGATCCGGTCGCATTTTATTGTGAAATTCAGTTAACTTTAACCATAAGAACATAATTCATTCAAATTATACAAAATTATTTTTATGCTTAGTTGAATAATAGCAATCTATCCCCAGAATTCAGCAACTGGGCTAATTTCCGCCAATATGGAAATAGACGAATGCGAGATTGGTTCCGCCAAAAATTAATTGTGCGCATTATAAAATGAGATTCTTTATTGTACTGAGCATCCCATTTGAGACAGAGTACAAAACACATAAAAAGTAGAACAAATAAGAAAGTAAACAAACAGGTGCGACGTTTCCGTCTTCGCTCCCAGAAATCCACTAGGCCAGAGGTCAGTTTTCGCAGCTAAAGTGAGTTCTGGGGCTAGATTGACCCACATACTTTAACGCCAAATGTACAATTATGATATGAAGACATGCAAAACGAAACATCCAGCTAGGACTCTATTTTGGGAGGAAAGTTATCATGCTGATGATTACATTTGTATATATTTGGGTCAACGGTCAATGACAAAGCGAGGCTGGATCGGAACTGGTGACAGTGGATCGGAAGTTCAGAACTGACACCTCTCATAAAGAAGTGTAATCTCATATTCTCTACAGTTCAGTTCATCACCAGCTTAGTTACTTCGTTAACTTCTGTAGACAATTGTACTGCGATCGAGATAATGATTTTGCCAACGAAACCATTTCCTTTTGAAACAAATGAAAATTTCACTTTGGTGGGTCGAAACTGGCGACGTGACTGTACTAGAAGTTTATTGTTAACAGGCCTAGCGCTCTGATTGTAGAGTCATGGAGGACGATTTTGGACAACACAAAGCAGCACCTAAACAGACCAGAAAATTACATTCACACAATCATCCTAATCCCCATTACCATATCATATGGTCACTCCGGGTTCGAAAGTCACCAACCTTAGTTGTTACAAACACTAAATTCAGCAAAGAAAAAATTAACTGAGAGTTGTGAACAGCATGGCCATGTCATGTTTGATCCTCAAAAGTGGAGACTAGTGTTGCTAAAATTAAAACAATTCAACCCAGGAATTTTTACCCATGTGACTAACTATACAATCTTTTCCAGGCCAACATGTGTACAATATTCATAAGTCCATGTTCACGTCACACGGGTAACATGTTACGGTGTATAAATGTTCTAATTTTACCAGACTCCTACATAATTCTCCATTTTTTAGAAATACATGACATGACCTGGCATGCTTGGGGATGTGTGAATGTAATTTTTCAAATCATGCTCCATGACTCTAGATGTTCTCCAATGCAGAGTCATGTTCCGTATGCTGCTTGACTAGTTCATTCAGATCCCTTTGATCGGTTGTCCAAATATAGGGTCTACATAGTGTCATTTATTGAGTTGTTTTTTAAGCCATCAATTTTAGTGACACTTTTCAATGATATACACAATGACAAAATTATGGTTTATTTTATACATCATTCATAGGCCAACACTGCACGCCCTCTTCCCAATCAAAATGATAACCATGTGTTAGTGGGTGAGTTACTCTCCCAAAAATCGTGAGGTGGGTGTAAGTTGTAACTGTTTCAACCTTTCAACAAAATTCCATGACTTTTTCGTTCCAGTCCAAAAAGAATTTTTTTTATGCCCCGACACTCCATAAAAATAAAAGGCGACGGATCACAGGGTCAAATGTATTTTTTAGGGTTGGAATTAGTGATGAGTGAAAGAGCGCACACTACAATTTCGAAGGAATGGCCATCTAATTTGAAAAAAGAGAAAATTTTATTCACCATTTATTCAAATTTTATTTGCATGCGCAAACAGGGAATTGTGGGAAAAGGGTACGGAAATAGACGTTTTGGGGTCTAGGTGGGCCACGAGTGGGCCGATTGGAGAGAGTGAGGTATCGAAAGATGTATTTGTATTCCAACCAAACATAATGATATACCAAAAGTATACTGGACCCCAAAAATGCTAAATCACCATACAAAGCTAGATTCATAGCTGGTTCTAGAAGCTGCACCACCAAGCTTCTTTCAACCCTGTTGACGAGGGCCCTTCAGGAGGTAAAAACATTTTGGGAAAGGTATTGCGCCACTATTTCTAAAAACTCTGGCGTTGAATGTATGTGGATATTGAAAAACTCAAAATGTCTTACGGAAGAACTTGATGCTAAATGTCACATACCATAGACATGTATCCACATGGGATTTCTCGACTCTCTATACTACAATCCCTCATCAGGACCTTATTGACCGTCTAAGTTCATTAATAGTATCTGTGTTCAAGAAAACTGATCGTAGATATATTAATGTCGGATGCCGTAAAGCATTCTTTAGCTCCACTACAAGCAAGAGATATCATTCATGGGATGTTTCTTTGTTTATAGAGTTGCTTGAATTTCTCATTAATAATATCTATGTGAAATTTGGCAACACAATATATCAGCAGCATACAGGTATTCCAATGGGTACTAATTGTCCACCCCTGTTGGCTGACCTATATCTGTTCTCTTATGAATATGACTATATGCAGGCGCTTTCAAAAACCGATCCATTTAAAGCCCGTTCCTTCTCATTCACCAAACGCTACATAGACGATCTTCTCGCTGTGGATAATCGCTATATAAATGACGCAGTGAAGGATATATATCCACCTTCACTGGATTTGAGGGAAACTACAGATAGCCCTACAGGCACATCCTATTTAGACCTATATCTCTATAAAAATGAAGCGGGCCTTCTCTCTCGTCGACTATGACAAAAGAGATGATTACAATTTCGACATCGTTAACTATCCCTTTCTGGACAGTAATATTCCAGTGGGACCTGCATATGGCGTATACATATCACGCCTAGTAGCATTTGCTAGATCCTGTGTTAGATGTGACGAGTTTAATCAACGTCACAAAACATTGTTGCAGAAACTTATAAAACAGCGCTACACCATCAAGCGCCTCCTCTCAAAGTTTCTCAAATTTGGCGATACAGATTGCTTGCTGATAGCAAAATACGAGCGTAGCGTGCAAGATCTATGGCGTTACGTTTCGTAACTTGTGTCTAATTCCGCTTAACCCGGGGCTAGGGGCCGTATGAACCCATGTACTTCAAGATCCTCATGGTACTCATATGAACAGTCACAATCAAAGCGTGACTGAGATACATCATTCTTTAGATGACGACTTTTTACAACGAATATTATGGATTAAGAATACTGATCAGCGATACGGATTTGATATTTTTGGAACATCATGATGTCTTGCCGGCATCATTGAAAACTGTTGACCGCTTCTCTCTTGCAGGAAACAAGCCTATGTTTATGTATACATGATTGTCTTTTTGAATTTGGTGCTAATACTGTTATATGGAATATGGAATAGGTCTTTGGATTATGGACGCGGATATTCTCTATTGGACGACGGCTGAATTATGAATGACGGACCAGACGCTTGTAACATCTGTGATGCGGACCCTACACAACCATGCCCGGCTCACATTCGTCTGTCCCGGGAGGGCTGGACCAAATTCAAACGGGTGTTGTCTGGTGAACTGGACGGCGACCTCATTCACTTGTGTCACGATGTGTACATCCGACGCGGCCCCTTCTTTGCTCAATTGGCTCGGCTAGATGGGGTACAGTGCATTTTATCCTTCATCCTGTTCTATGGTCTGCATTGGAAGATGCCGTGGTAGATGTGAATCAAGTGCTTGCGGAGGAAGATCGGTCATCAGACGAGTGGGACTGGTCATTTACCATGGACAATGTGCTGGCAGAAGCCAACGAAGAAACTCAGAAAGAAACTCCGGCCCAAGATATACAAGTTATAAATAAACGATAGAGCCAGGGTCCATCATCATTTGTCACCATGAGGAGCTGGGAGAAGGTGTTGGATAACTTATACTACAGTCCCGACAGTCCGGAGGTCTATTGTGCATTGACGGCTCTCTATCGAGCGGCAAAACCCCAGGGGATACAACGGTACACCTATACCTTACATCGATCTGTCCGTCGCCATTTTCTACGGAACCGGGTCATCGTGGGAGGAATAGATGCCCAGTAGCAAGCGGGTTTGGTCGATATGAGCGCCTTTGCCAAACACAACGATGGGAATCAGTATATCTTGACGTGCATCGTTATCCTGTCGAAGTATGCGTGGGTGGTACCCATCCGGACGAAAACGGGGGCGAATCTCATAGCGGCGTTCAAGGACATCTTGAAGACCGATCGCAAACCGATCGCAAAAAGGCACGGAATTCCTCAACAGACCGTTCCAACAGTTTCTGAAAGCCCAGAAGGTGTTTTCTTCCATACGTACAACGAGACCAAGGCTTCCGTTGTGGAAATGTTCAACATGACATTCAAAGGCCGCATGTATAAATATTTCACCTATAAGAATACAAGGCGGTACATCGATGTCCTCCCGAAACTTGTGAGTGGTTACAATCGAGCCTATCACCGGAGTATAGAGAGAGCCCCCATTACCGTGACCCACGCAATGAAGCCCAAGTCCGGCGTGTCTTGTACCCCAGGCAATCGCAGCGAACGCCGAAGGAGGTGTTCAAGGTCGGGGACCCTGTACGGATCAGTAAAGTCAAAGGTCAATTTGAGAAAAGTTACTTGCCCAACTGGAGCGATGAGCACTTCCTGATTAAACGGCGCCTACCCCGACAGCAGCGAGTCTATGAACTGGAAGATCTTCAAGGGGAACCGTTGCTAGGGACGTTTTACGAGACGGAATTACAGCCTGTCGTAAAAACACAGCAAGACTACTACACGGTGGAGCAGATTTTGAAAACGGAACGTCGGCGTGGCAAACTGTTTCATTTCGTCAAATGGCAAGGCTGGCCCAGTTCCTTCAATTCCTGGGTCGCGGCCAACCAGGTGAAACGACTATAAATCCAGACACCACTACCGTCATCCTTCATTCCACTTTCGACCACGGTGCTATGGACAAACAGCAGCTGCCTCTGAACACAGCGTCTCCCAAAACGCGCAAAGCGCAAGTGGGCTTTGTGGTGATATTGCTAACCCTGCTGAGTGTGTTGTACGGATGTGTGTTTTACGACGTAGCCTATGTCAGCACTCTACTTAACCAACGTAGAACTCTAGTCGTCAGTGAAACCAGTCTACAGATAGCACCAGTCACCTCCGTGATCGAAACGAACCCAGTCCTCAACACCACCAAACCACGTGTACAAGCCACATCGAGCTCCACACCGAGTATACAGTCAACACCGAGCTCGACACCGAGCTCCACACCAAGAACACCCACTACGTCTGAAAACCCGGATTTCATCACTCACATTGAACAGATAACGACGACCGACGTTGTACCCACCACCACTCCAGTTCACTCGTACCAAATTTACAAGAGCGGGTTACCACGACAGCGCATACAGCTCGAACCATGGACCCTCGGTGGCAGCATCCCTTCACTTGCGTCATCGCAGGACCGACGGGCTCCGGCAAAACGCACTTCGTCAGGAAGCTCCTTCAACACGCCGACAGCATGATCACCCCACCCATTGCCCGAGTCGTGTGGTGTTATGGAGAATGGCAGGCAGCGTATGCAGCAATGCCCCACATCACGTTCGTGGAAGGCCTGCCCAACGTGGCCGATTTGGAACCCGACACCTTGGTGGTTCTGGATGATCTCATGGCGGAGACGGATGTGCGGGTTACCCAACTCATTACCAAAGGCAGCCATCATCGACAGCTCAGCCTCATCTACATTGTGCAGAATCTGTTCAGTAAAAACACAGAACATCGGAACATCAGCTTAAATGCCCACTACCTGGTGGTCTTCAAAACCCCGAGAGATACCACTCAACTGCTGCACCTGGCGAGACAGAAGTATCCCGGCCGCACACCGTTTGCGTTGGAAGCCTTTAAAGATGCGACAACTCCTCAGCACGGGTATATGCTCTTCGACCTCAAGCAAGCCACCCCGATCACCTTTGACTACGGACCGGCATCTTTCCCGGAGAGACCCACCACGTGTACATGCAAAAATAATGTAAACACACCCACAGTGGCTCCCCCAGCTGGAGTGTGTGTGTTTGATGATGGGGGTAATAAAAAGAATTAATACCACAGCATGGTTGACTTCGTCTCTGTTCTCTGAGGTAGATAAAAAGAGCAGAGTTGTGGGTTCTAGCATTAGTTGTACATGATGTCTGCGCGAGTACGGAAGCACGTTCCGACGCTCCGTGTATTGAAGACGGCCCCACCCGAGTTGGTCCGAACCATTGTACACGGTGCGGACCTGACCTTGTACGCTGTCTGTGCGAGATCGGGTACAACCTGTTAAAAGGCAACGTACCACTGACTCCGGCTCAGAAGACCAAGTTGACCAAACATAAGACAGGTCTCCGAACCCTAGTCCAGAAGCGAGTCTCTCAAACACAAAAGAAAAAGGTGTTACAGAAAGGCGGCTTTCTCGGGGCCATCTTAGCGCCGTTGGCCGCTTCCGTGTTGGGTCCAGTATTGGGTGGACTCTTCGGCCGACAATGAACCACACGAAAAAAATGGTCCTCGTCGAACAACGGTTCCTTCAAAACCCCCAATCGCCCTACCCTGTTCCACCTACGGTGAAGACCATAAACACCCTCGATAAAGAGATGCAACACATCTTACAAAGACCGGGGTTAAGCGACAGTGAGAAAGTGCAACGGTACAATGAGACGCTTCAACGGTACATGACGTTTGAATCCGTTTGACTTTCAATATTTCGGCATCAATTTTGTGGCCCTGCATGTGGACGGACAACAGGTCCCAGCCACGGCCTTAACACCGAACTTTGGGCGCAGGAATTTCATTCGAGCCTATCAGAGCCTGTTTACAGCCACCGGTCAAATCAACCAGGACGAAGGAAATATGATCAGTCGTGAGGACTACGCGAACGTAGGTTCGATCTGACCCCCACCTTACAGAACGACCATCAGCTGGCCCTGGCCAAGCAAGGCAATTTATGGTTGGAAATCCCCTTTGCAAGAGCCCTCGGGACCACCGTCAATGTGATCTGCTACGCCGAGTTTGACAACATCATTCAAGTGGACAAGGCGCGCAACGTCCTGTGTGACTTTGCCACCTAACATGGATACAGACCAGATAACCACCGTACTGGAGAATGACACAGGGACACGTATGGTCTTTCAAGGGGTGTTCGTCCGAGATGTGTTCCCATTCAAGGGCGTAGACAAGTTGTGAAGTTTGGGCGGGCTTAGGGGGAGAGTCTGAGAGGGGGGTATCCCCCCTCGCAGAGTAGATTTTTTTTGGAAAATTGATGGTAAATTGGCGCTAACTGGGAGCATTTGAGCGGTAAAAGATTGAAAATATCCTATAACAGTGGCGATCACTACGTGATATACAAGGTGAAATGATCATTCAATCCGGAGTTTGCACTATAATTCAAGTTATTTCTTAGACAATACTATTTTGCCTAGATAGCAGGGGCGGTGCATTGATGCGTGGTTGACCGCATGAGTTCTGGTGTTCGTTCTGAAGTTGCCAAACTTATCAAAAATGTCAGCTTAGTGGTCCTTTCTCGGAATAGTCGGAAAATTATCCATATTCATCAAATTTACACCAGTTAAATAGTGACTTTGTGTTTGGGTTAGATGTTTTACCTGTATTTCTAGGGTTTCTCCGTGAAAATTATTCGAGAGTTCGTATCTCTCGTTTGTAAATTAATAAATACTCAACAAATGACTGGGATCTCAATCAAAAAAAAAGTTTATGGTGAAAAAGTTCTGAAAAAATCTTTTCAGCCAACGTGTTGACCTTTTTCGTCCAAATGGGCGATATGTGATTGAATTGGAGCACATTACTCGTTTCTCGGAGAAAATCACACGGGGTCTTTGAGTCCGATATCGCCAAACTTTTGCGTTGTTCTCTGACCGATTGCAATCAGTCTAGCCCTTCTGGTAAGCATTGTTGATGATAATTTTACTTCCCCTGTAATATGCAACAATTGATAAAGATATGTGACAAGCTAAACATTTACTTCTCTGCTATGTTTGCTTTCTGTTTCATTCTTTCTTTCTTTCTTTTCTTTTTTCTCTCTTTTTCACTTTTTCTTCTGTCCTTTTTTTTTTGCCGGTCGTCAATATTTGGGGGGGCTGAAGCCCCCCCCCAAGCCCCCCCCCCTTGTCTACGCCCTTGCCATTAGACCGTATGTATCCTGCTGCTTGCGTTCTCAACACGGACCCGATGGATCGGCCCGGTGAACATTGGGTGGGCGTGTACTTGACAGAACAGCAGGGCGAATACTTTGACCCGTACGGCCTGCCACCCCTCCATCCCGATTTAACAGACTTCATGGATGAAGACACAGAGACGTGGTGTTGGAACAGTCAAACGTTGCAAAGCCTGACCAGTAGCGCGTGCGGACAATATTGGTTGTTTTACCTGTACCATCGATGCCGGGGCAGAACCTTATCTACCATCGTACAGATGTTTGACGAGTACCCCAAGGCCGAGGATCGCGATGTACTCGTATATGACTGGGCCGCTCATCATTTCAATGTACAAGCCCCGTTCTGGGCTTAAGTTCTTTCAATGTACAAGCCCCCTGTTCTGGGCTTAAGTTTACAAGCCCCCTGTTCTGGGCTTAAGTTCTTTCAATGTACAAGCCCCCTGTTCTGGGCTTCAGTTTTCACGTGGTTGTTCTCACGTTGTTGTTGTTATTGAATAAAAAAAAGAGATCTCACCAAAAAAAACCCTGTCTTGTGTGTTTTCTACATGAGCATAATGCATGGAGGCTATAACAGACATGTGGGGATTCGGTCAAACTGGCTTTGAACACCATGGAGAAAGTAGCCAATCAGTGGCCTACATTACTCGGATGTACAAGAACCCAGATGTAGGCGCGGACGTAGGCGAAAGCATTCTAGTACCCGGATGTAGGCACAGACGTGAGCGAAATTCTAGTACCCGTCCATTGGCTCTTTTTCTCGACCGCTGATTGGTCCAAATGGAACTGCCCATCTTTCCCAGGTTAATTTACAATCCCCTTTTTGTGCTCAAGCTCTGTATATCGATGCCGCAACATTGTTGCCGAACATTGCCAAAAGGGAGATCTTTGACCTTTTGACCTGGATGTGACCTTTTGACCTTTTGACCCGAAATTCACCCGCGCACTTTGTACGCGAGTGAAGAATATTTCGAGAACGTAAAAAGGATTGGATGGGGCGAGCGCAAAGAGTTCTGGCACATACTCACGAAATTTGGTCCCCAGCAGGCGGAAATAGAAGGATGGACAAGAGAACCGAGGGGCATTCTCTACATTATTATATAAACCGGGGACGGGCTTTCTAGGAAATGGGAACCCTATAGCATGACGCACTGAATAGTCGTTTTATTTCCTATTCAACCTGAATCGATCAAAATCCTGCCTACTCTTGCGAAAGAGCAGCTATTCATCTAATTTCCGTTCATGGTCTCTCTAACAGGGTGTTCCACTCCTCCCTGACTGCGTGCTCCATTGCGTGTGAAATTGAGACAAGTTGTTGAACATTTAAAAACGTAAACTGAGTGAAATATTATTTGGAATGGGAATACAAAACACAATCTGATTTATACAAACGATATTCCACTCAAGAAGTTATAAAGAAGTATCTAAAATACACCATCGTTCTTCGGTATGGCACTTTCGCACACCAAGCCGTGGAATTAGTGCATAATATCTACAGAGAAAAATAAATGGGACAACCACAGTCCTGGTGTCATTACAACTATCAACATACACAAGGTACCGGTACTCTGAACACGCTGTCACATCTCGCCCATTCCCGATATCATCTAAATTTCTCACTCCGCGGGGCCATACTCACACTGTTGCGAGTCCATCTTGTTTTCGAATGCACTCTGGAAAACAAGATCTCGTTCAAATCTGCGCGACTCTCTCCAAGTGCGCGCTTTCCTCCCCAAGAGGATGCTTTGACTCTATGCCGTGTAAATATTAATCATCCAAACCATCCTCTCCCAGGGTGCTTTGGAGAGGCGCGAAGCAGAATGTAAAGAATGCCAGGTAGAGCTTGCATCCAAACCTGACATCATAAATATAAAGGGGCTGGGAGATATCTAGGGACAGAGTTTTGAAATTGTGTAATAGGAAAGAGTCTTCTTTGGTGTATTCTGTGTGAATTTAGTAATGTCATACAAGAAAATGTCCCTTGTCCCAAGGAGAATCCCACCATTACATGTTTGAAATACATGATGCAAAGGTATCTAGTCCACAAAAACAATGGTTCTTAGCCCTATCTGGCCTAGGCGATTTGGGATGTATCGCAGCCTGGGGGGGTGGGGGGGGGGGGTGGAAAGTGCCCCCCCCCCTATATATTTTCTCTACCGCTAAGGCTAGAGCGCTGAAACTTGCCACACACTATCTTTGGTTCAACCTCTAACGGGAAATGTGAAAAATCCAAGATGGCCGCCATGATGACGTCACAGAGATGTCGACGTCATCTTCTCGGAAGCCATTTTTCGGCATTTTTGGGGTCGATTTTTCGAAATTTTCATTTTTCCGATTGTTCTATCTCTCGAAAAAAATAAAATATAGAATAATTAGTTTTGCATAAATAATATACTTTCAAGGCCTTTTAGGCGAGGAAAATGTGAAGAAATGGAGCGAAAAGATTGAAAAACACGACTTTCGCGGATACCACATGGCCGCCGTTTTGAATTTACCCGGGCCGGGGGTATATGAAAATAGGCTCAAAATGACCCCAATAAGATAAGCTTAAAAGTCACCAAGTTTCAGCCTCCTCGGTTTTGTCGTTTCGGAGCAGCAGAGAAAAGTTCGCTAGTGGGGTTAGGATTGCCAGCAGAAGTACATAAATATTAAACACACAATATTGAAAAGCAGCTAAGAAAATTTTGTATAGTATGCTCGGCAACAAAGACTATTAGATATGAAAATTGATTTGAAAAGAATTTTTAAATATTTTTTTTTACTTTATCAGTAATTGTCTAAGTCGAAATTTTTTGTGTACAGTATGTGACCCAGTTTCGAACCACTATATGGCCAGTACCTGCTACCGGCCTCAGTATATGTCTCTAGACCAACGGCAAAGTCGTAATTTATGCCCAAATGTCTGCACTATAAAGTGGTATACAAATTTTTCAAGGACAAACTCTGAAAAAGCATTATTCACGACGTTGTTTTCCTAATTCCGGGTCACACTTCCAGTTCCGAATCGGGCGACCCCTACGAGGGGAAACAACTCCGCCAGGACGGAAACTCGGCATGTCGACCCCCAGGTGGAACAGGAATAACGATTTCAGTCACCTCCGATATAAATTCATTAGTTAATAGAGAGATTCATCATTGAAAAATGACTTCTCTTCAAAGTAGGCAATTAAAAATCTTGACCGCCATGGCGAATGATCTCTTGAAGACTGAGAAGTGTAAGAGGTATTTTCTACTCGGCACGGAATATTGGTTACTATTGCTACCAAGTTCCAAATCTCAAGCAGAAATGAGATCAACCCGATTTTCACTGTAATAAACCATCCAGACTTGACAAACGTTCTGATGATGGTGAGAGAATCGAGTTCTCTATCTCGGTCTATTATCCATTCGAGTCGTGGAGTGCCTCAACTACCTCGCTGCTGGACATCTATAAATGGGGTGGGTACAAACTCAAGAAAACAACGTTCCGATAGTGGAAAGAAAAGAAAACTTTATTACACATTGACAAATAAAAAAGATTCGTTTTTACTCCAGTGGAGTAAACATCAGTAGTTAATAATATTCGCCATGCTGTAGTAACGGCAATATTTTCAATGTTGAGGAAAGGTATACAAACCACACATTTACGTGGCTTGGGGAATATTATTAACTATTGATACCTGGTCTGAATGTGTACCGTATCAAATTATCTTACTATTCCAAGAAAGGACAACGAGGCTTTCAATAATGTTGAACATTTTGGCAAAGGTGGTGTGGCGTTTACCCGAGAAAAATTTCTCTTGCTGTTACGTTTATGGGGGTGAATAATATTGTTTTCGATTCTGTACGAAAAACCATGTTCCATAGAGGAAACATACTCGACTTATAAAACTGTGAAGCTCAGTCGAAGTGACCTATAACGGCGTCGACGGACGTTCGAACAAAGCTATTGTATATTTTTGGCGTTCCCGTATGCAATTGGAATATTTTCCAATCATCACAGTACATGCGCCGTTTGATTCCATATTGAAAAGACTTTTGGGGTTTTGAAAAACTTTCTTTTTACAGTGCACCTTTGCAACGAGAAGTCAATTTCCGAGATTGTCAACGCCCTATTCACTACTCGTATGGAATCAGCCGATCAAAAGCCAGACTGGTGAATATGCATTTCAACAAAATACAAAGGAAACAAGTTACATCTAATCATGTTATTTGCATGAGTATGCGCCTGCTGTATATCAAATGGGAAAGAATATTCGGCGCCTTGTTCTCGTCGATCGATCTGCCAAGTCGCGTGTCTCTTGTGTCATCTGATCTTGCTCATTATATTACAAAATGTTACATGTTGTATAGAAGATCATATGACACTTCAATATCTACCCCCCCCCCCGCCGAGATTCTTGTCCCCAGCCCCTGTGTCGTGCGTTTATATGGACTTGTGTTAATTGTGGTCACTGTGAGCGCGCGCAATTTTAGGTGACCCGGAACTATGAAAACGATATGTCCAATGTGTAGTAGAATAGCTCAGCGCCCGGAAATACTGTCGACTTGCTGTGTTAGTAGTATAGAAAGAGTCCCATTGGCCTCAAAAATTTGCATATTGAGGCGGTCACATGGCGGAGATCAAAGGTGAATGAGTGCACTTGAGCATGTACTGACCTGTATCCTGTCATCCCGTCCATCATCTGACCTTGGATCATGTGTAGACATGTTAGGGGATTCCTCCGCGGTGATGCGGTTTGGCGGTGATGCGGTCTGCCTCCGCGGACAGAAAGTAGTCCCAAATACGTGGGTTTTCGTGAGAATGTTCGCCAATCTTCAGGAGCGGGAGAGGCCCGTAGTGGACTGATTGGATCGAGTGAGGTGTCGCCATGATATACACAGATGAAAGAAAAACAACAACATCAAGGATGAGAGATGAGAGAACAACAACAACAACATGTTTTTTTTTATATGGTTTATTCTCCCCTCCAGTACATCATACCCACGCTGAGGGAGCCGCGTTGGGTATGTTTACAATTCAAGAAGACCCTTGTCCAATCAGATGGAGGATGGAGTAGTCGGGAGCTCGGAGTTCGGGGATGAGGCAGGCGGGAGCTCGGAGCTCGGGGATGAGGCAGGCGGGAGCTCGGAGCTCGGAGCTCGGAGCCCCAAAACTGTTGCTTTCTATACTACTCCTAATCCCCACCCTACCTCTCTCAGCAGGCCCTGATAAGACAGGGACCGATATTAGCGCTTTGGGACAAGGTTGATAGGAGTTTTCCCCTATTGTAGGGGTAAAGTCCGTGTTCCGCTTTTTATATTTTCGGGACAAATCCTAAATTTACATACACCTACTCCCCCACCCTACCTCTCTCAGCAGGCCCCGATAAGCCAGGGGCCGATATTAGACCTTTTGGACAAGGTTGATAGGAGTTTTCCCCCTATTGTAGGGGTAAAGTCCGTGTTCCGCTTTTTATATTTTCGGGACAAATCATCAAGTTACATACACCCACCCTGCACTCAGGCCCCGATCAGCCCGGGGGACCGATATTCGCACCCACTCCCCATCCTACCTCTGTCGGCAGGCTCCGATAAGCCCCACTAGACGTGGTTGATATGAGTTTTCCCTTATTTTAGGGGTACAGTCCGTGTTCCGCTTTTTATATTTTCGGGACATATCCTCAATTTACATGCACCCACTCCCCCACTCTACCTCTCTCAGCAGGCCCCGATAAGCCAGGGACCGATATTAGCCCTCTGGGATAGGGCTGATAGGAGTTTTCCCTTATTGTAGGGGTAAAGTCCGTGCTCCGCTGTTTATATTTTCGGGACAAATCCTAAACTTACATACACCCACCCTGCACCCAGGCCCCGATCAGCCCGGGGGACCGATATTCGCCCTTTGGGATACGGTTGATAGGGGTTTTCCTCTATTTTAGAGGTAAAGTTCGTGTTCCGCCTTTTATGTTTTCGGGAAAAATCCTGATTTTACATGCATCCATCCATGACTTGATAGGCAGACCCCGATAAGCCCGGGGATCGGTATTAACCCTTTGGGATAGGGTTGATAGGGGTTTTCCTCTATTGTAGGGGTAAAGTCCGTGTTCCGCTTTTTATATTTTCGAGACCAATCCTCATTTTACATACACCCACCCATGACTTGCAAAATCCTTCCGTAGGGACCCCAAGCTCCCGACTCAAATGAATGGACGACATACAAGTCAGTACATGCATTCCTGATCACGTGACCGCTGCATGATGGAAAACACCCAGATACAAGTCAGTACATGCATTCCACATGGTCCTGAAGGAGTGCTTCACTTTGACACCTCACTCGATCCAATCAGTCCACTACGGGCCCCTCCCGCCCCTGAAGATTGCCGAACATTCTCACGAAAACCCACGTATTTGGGACTACTTTCTGTCCACGGAGGCAGACCGCATGCAGTACATGCTCAAGTGCACTCATTGACCTTTGACCTCCGCCACGTGACCGCCTCAATATGCAATTTGTTGAGGTCAATGAGACTTTAAATACTCTTCCTATACTACTTGTGTTGAAGGTCATTCGATATCTTCACTTCATTTTTGGACAACACGATGACGAAATTTTGCTTTGGTTCTTTTGGGAGAGGGCGGCAAACTTGAACTGGCACATCGTCAGTAAGCGCAAACTGCTGTCAGTCCGCGGTAGGCCGACAGTAATATGAGATTTTATCTACCAAATTGAATGTGATCGTGACAATTAAATGTTACTTGAAAAGAGAATTGATTACATGTAAATTGACCACAGAAGCCGTTTGTGTATCTCCCTCGTGTCACACGAAAACTAGGGCGTGAACCTGAACTGACCCGGAAGTGGGAAAGGCTCGAAAGTGGGTCACAGCCTGTACCTGACATGCGGATCAAATCACAGATATGTGTCAAATTGACAATTAATTATGCAGCTTCTTTAAGAACCAGGCACAATCAGAACATGCTGTGAATGAATGGACCACAATAGGCATGTAACGAATATTGGTATTCTCTAAACGTTAAATCAGAACTAAACACAAGCCCGAACCGAAGCGCAAGTCTGGAATGAGGAGTGCACGCCAGCCCGGAAATGTGACGAAAATCGGGGTCTGGATGATGCCACAACGCTCAACATAAATACCGGTATACGATGGATATATGACTGAATGAACTTACCGTCCAGTATTTGTGTCCATTCTTGGTCTGTGGTATCGACAGAGACTACTGCATAATGTTTCCGTTGACAAAGAAACTGTGCAAACAATATACGGCGATATGATCAGCAGTAACGAAAGTGAAACTAGAAGTCGGGAATTCCCCAAAGTCTGCTTGGTGATAACGATTGGAGTTATCGTTCCTAAACTGTACAATGATGTGAGTTATCTTTGACTGGATAGTGCAGATGGCGCTGCGGGAAAATGTGATTGATCATACGGGCAACACGACGTCATGTGAACGTTGGCCTGATGGGTATAAAAGTGACTGCATCGAGCGAAAACTTCACTTCTTCACCCAGGACTGAAAGGTAAATATTATCCAGCCTACTGGTACGGTAAGACGGGTTTTGTCCAGAGACAGGGGAGATACTCGGAGACCAAGGGTGTGATCGGTGGACTGTCGGGCAAGCCTTGCATTGGGCTGGAACGGCGACTGGGCGACTGGTGATATTCCAAGGGTTGTGGAATCGGGCTGCTGATACAGGGGAGGTACCTAAGGACCAGAAGACAGAGGGAAATCACCATCTACCGTACCTGAGGATTGGAGGAAGAAGTCACCCTCACAAGCCAGGTTACCTTGCACAGACACCGGAGTGTTCACGGCGGAGAGGCATAACGCTGTCTGAGAGCGTTCTCGCCGGTGAAACGGGTGACAGGGCACTGGTGCTTACCTTAGAGGGAAGACGATACGGAGGCATCCTCGCAAGACAGGTTACAACTGTGGGGAAGCGGACGCATCCACGGTGGGAAGACGAACCTACCTGTAGAGTGGAATACAAGAAGAAGCGGACGCATCCACGGTGGGAAGACGAACCTACCTGTAGAGTGGAATACAAGAAGAAGCAGACGCATCCACGGTGGGAAGACGAACCTACCTGTAGAGGGGATCTCTTACAAGGAGAAGCAGACGTATCCACGTTGGGAAGACGAACCGACCTGGAGAAGGGAAAACGTACCAACCAGGTGAAGATACACGTACCCACGGTGGGAAGACGAAGACCATACGCACCTATAAGGAAAAGACGATCATATCCACGGTGGGAAGCCACGACGCTTTCTGAGGACGATATACCTACCTCAGAGGGCGGGGAGCCGCTATATCCATATCCTCGCTCCAACAGCTGGGAGAAGGAAGGACGTCGAGCCGCTATCCTTAGCCTCGTTCCAACGACATTCCATAGCAAGGGAAGGGCCAGCAGCCAGGCCGCCCCTACGATTACCTACCGTGTGGAAAGGGCCAGCAGGCAGGCCGCCCTTTACACGGCACTTTATATTAACACTGTACATATTTACATCTTTGAACCGCGATCATCTTGTACATTTAACTGAATATTATTGCATATTATTTGACTCTATATCAGCTTTGGTTGTCTCTACACTCTCCTACTTTCTCGATCCAGACAAGGTGACAGGTCGAAGTGAATCTCTAGTTGGCAAGGACTAGTGTGGGCAGGGACAGCGGCCTGACAGCTTGTATGATACCATATAACGAGACCTAGCTCAGCTGCGTCCCGTTCATTGACCGGCCTGGCACACGTTACAGGCAGTTGGGATTTGAACAGAAATAATCCAGGGCATTTCTCTCACTCGCTGCACAATCTAGTGTAGATGTATCAGCTTTCCAAACTAACAGGTTGGTGACAGGGGTGTGACACACACCTGTCTTGGGTAACTCCACACAGCTTTGGTCTGTCCTTCATACTGGCTAAGACGAATTATCATTGCCTTGGACAATTATGTTAACAAAGTAAATGATGAAAAATCTTTTAAATTGAAAATTTTACAAGTAAATTTCATTAAGCTAAAACTTACCTCACTTCCACTATATGCATTCCTTGTTCCACAATAGAATCACACTGAAGAATAATAAAAATAACACAGATCTTGCCCTCCAAGTCACGCATGCGCTCAAACTTCCTTCTTGTCCTACAACCCGTACCTCAAGGAGTGGTTTTTGTTCAACTCCCGTGAAAATCGAAAATTTCAGCGAAATCAGTTCTTTTGGATTACCTTACGACGTCTGAAGTCCTTGCAAGTCACGCATGAGCTCACACACATAACTTCCTTCTTCTTCTAACGAGTTACATGGTCAAGTACGTAGTGTTTCTCAGAGGGAAAGGAGGGTGGGCATCAGTGGAAGCGAGTCAAGTTTTAGCTTAATAATATGAAATGTACTTGCAAAATTTTCAAGTTATTTGCGCTGAAAACTTACCTCACTTCCACGTATGCATAGAATGCCACAGATGGGATGGTGGCCAAACTTACACATACCGTAGAAAGCGATAAAAGTGAGTAGTGTTACTTGTCAGAATAGAAATCAAAGATCTTCTACCTCACTGAGGATCTAAGACATCATACGACAGTAGTAACTTATATTTTATGCCTGTGGTTTATAAGAAACCACTGCCGCTACTCTGATTTAAGGTCGAGTCGCATATAGATGCCCCCCCCCCCCTTTCTGAAAGGGATCGACAGGAAAATGCACTCACTACAAAGCAGGGTAAAGTCTGTTCGTCTGATCTTTATCTTTCTGGCCTCGGTCCCATGAAAACCCTCTGTGCTGTTACTAGGGGTCCGTTTGAGTAGAAGTCGTCACATGCCAGCGTCATGTCACGGAGGTAGAACGTCGTATTTGACCTCCAGTAGCACGCCCTCGTCACATCTGTCACCGATCTATTAGTCCACAGTGGCCAAGACGCCGCAAGTGCTCTAATTTCGTGACCAGAGACTTTAACAACCGCGGCTTGTCTATCCGTAGCCGTGGAGTACGCCAGTCGAATCGTATTTTTTGAGCCAACTTGAAATAGTAGTTTTGCTAATTACTTGTGTAGATTTAGGATCGAAAGGGATAAACAGATGCCTCCTACCCGCCCTGTGATCTTCAGTACGATTCAGATAACACGCAAGTGCACGAACCGGGCACCTCAACATGTCAGATTTAAGACCGGGCGAAAGGAAATCAGATAAGGCTGGAATTGTGAACTCTCAAGATATGGTATCGTATAGATTCTTAGCCAACGAACTCGGGAACTGTTGAGAGAATAACTAACATAGCTCCAGTTCCTAGAGTTTCTCACGTTCCTTCTATCGAGCGACTGGAGCTCTGACACACGAGCTGCCGAATTACAAGCGTCTGGTCCGTCATTCATAATTCAGCCGTCGTCCATTAGAGAATATCCGCGTCCATAATCCAAAGACCTATTCCATATTCCATATAACAGTATTAGCACCAAATTCAAAAAGACAATCATAGTATACATAAACATAGGCTTGTTTCCTGCAAGAGAGAAGCGGTCAACAGTTTTCAATGATGCCGGCAAGACATCATGATGTTCCAAAAATATCAAATCCGTATCGCTGATCAGTATTCTTAATCCATAATATTCGTTGCAAAGTCGTCATCTAAAGAATTATGTATCTCAGTCAAGCTTTGATTGTGACTGCTCATATGAGTACCATGAGGATCTTGAAGTACATGGGTTCATACGGCCCCTAGCCGCGGGTTAAGCGGAATTAGACACAAGTTACGAAACGTAACGCCATAGATCTTGCACGCTACGCTCGTATTTTGCTATCAGCATGCGATATGTATCGCCAAATTTGAGAAACTTTGAGTGGAGGCGCTTGGTGGTGTAGCCCTGTTTTATAAGTTTCTGCAACAATGTTTTGTGACGTTGATTCAAATCGTCACATTTAACACAGGATCTAGCAAATGCTACTAG
This sequence comes from Hanleya hanleyi, assembly GCA_036873755.1. Lineage (NCBI taxonomy): Eukaryota > Metazoa > Mollusca > Polyplacophora > Lepidopleurida > Hanleyidae > Hanleya > Hanleya hanleyi. The sequence continues at coordinate 75,380 of JAVTVY010046745.1, forward strand.
GCGTGATATGTATACGCCATATGCAGGTCCCAGTGGAATATTACTGTCCAGAAAGGGATAGTTTACGATGTCGAAATTGTAATCATCTCTTACAGTCGACGAGAGAGAAGGCCCGCTTCATTTTCATAGGGATATAGGTCTAAATATGATGTGCCTGTAGGGTTATCTGTAGTTTCCTTCAAATCCAGTGAAGGTGGATATATATCCTTCACTGCGTCATTTATATAGCGATTATCCACAGCGAGGAGATCGTCTATATAGCGTTTGGTGAATGAGAAGGAACGAGTTGTCAGAGCATTTCCATCATAGCTCTCTAGATTTGTATCTAATACCGCTTATGCCGGTGCTAGGGGCCGTGTGGTCATATCATCCATGTTGCCACATGAACAGGTACAATAAAAGAGTACCCGAGATACAACACATATCACGAATCGTTAGATTCTTGGTATGTGCTTTAGAATAGGTTTACCAGAAGACTATTCTGTGAAGTCATATGACGCAGTCGGTATGTCGGCACCTCTTCCCACTTCCCTTATATGTGTTGTAATTTGAATGGATCGGTTTTTGAAAGCGCCTGCATATAGTCATATTCATAAGAGAACAGATATAGGTCAGCCGACAGGGGTGCACAATTAGTACCCATTGGAATACCTATATGCTGCTGATATATTGTGTTGCCAAATTTCACATAGATATTATTAATGAGAAATTCAAGCGACTCTATAAACAAAGAAACATCCCATGAATGATATCCCCTGTATGTAGTGGAGCTAAAGAATGCTTTATGGCATCCGACATTAATATATCTACGATCAGTTTTCTTGAACACAGATACTATTAATGAACTTAGACGGTCAATAAGGTCCTGATGAGGGATTGTAGTATAGAGAGTCGAGAAATCCCATGTGAATACATGTCTATACGGTATGTGACCTTTAGCATCAAGTTCTTCCGTAAGACATATTGAGTTTTTCAATATCCACATATATTCAACGCCAGAGTTTTTAGAAATAGTTTCGCAATACCTTTCCCAGAATGTTTTTACCTCCTGAAGGGTCCTCGTCAACATGGTTGAAAGAAGCTTGGTGGTGCAGCTTCTAGAACCAGCTATGAATCTAGCTTTGTATGGTGATTTATGCATTTTGGGGGTCCAGTATACTTTTGGTATATCATTATGTTTGGTTGGAATACAAATACCTCTTTCCTTGAGAAACATTTTGTGATTGTTAACCCTACCTGGCCTGGGGGGCCATTATGCTCTCCCCCTACCAAACTTTCTCCGCTATCTCCGGAACGACGAAAAAATGGAGTGCTGAAACTCCCGGACTTTATAGTTGATCATATTGGAGTCATTTTGAGCCCATTTGCATACCCCCCTGAGCAGAGGATCATGGGTAAATTCAAAATGGCAGCCACGTGGTGTACCAGAAGTGATGTTTTTGTCACATTTCTTCAAAATTTCTGCTTTTCCGCGATGAAAAGTGGGCAAAAACTATTTTATTTCACATTACATTAATATTTACTAATTTATCATGCAGTTTCTGCGGAGAAATTGCATAAATAAAAAATTCGGAAAATCCGACCGAAAAATCTACCAAAAAATGCCGTTTTTGAAAATGACGTCACTGTGACGTCATCAAAGCGGGCATCTTGATTTTTTTTACATTTTCTGGTAGAGCTTGACCCAAGGGTATAGTGTGGTAAATTTCAGTCCCCTGGCTCAAGGGATAAGAAAAATAATTGGGGTGGGGAGGCATTTCGCCCCCCCCCCCCGGCCTGGACTGGTCCCAAAAAGCCCAGGCCAGATAGGGTTAAATAAATCTTCCAGAGTAAATGCAGTTTGAGAGTAAGTAGACGTATTTGATGACGATATGTTTACACTCAATTCTTCAACCACCACCTGGTAATAGTAATATTTACATATGAATATTATATTATTTGGAGCTTTGTCTGCTGGGACTATGACGAATTTACTCTGGAGATTTGCTGGAACTTCTTGCGAATTGGGGCTTCTCAGTACTTGTTTTGCTTGGGGAAGGGTACTTCTGTCAATATGGCGGATTGTTTCAACGACCTTGCTCTTGGTGAGGTTCAGTCAATCAGCGAGTACTGTAGGTTCAACTTTTTCTTGCTTAGACCAATCAATAACGTACTGTTCCAAAGCAGACAGGACTATCTTCTGGTCGGCCTTCAGATTTATATTTCTCGGCTCTCTATATTTAGGTCCCTTCATCAGGAGTAATCTTAGGTCCCTATCACTCACCACATCAAGATCACCAGTCACATGTTTGCATGGTGTATAGATATAGTTCGACGATTCACAATCACAACTATAACTAACTATCACAAGGAAGAGCCTTCAAAAACGAGGTTTTTTAAGACAGCATCTTGAGATCAATAGTATTGATCGACTCGAAGGTGCCTCCCCAAATTGGCGAAGTACAAGGGCTAGATCCCACAACTGCAACTTGGGAGTGGCTGACTGATTCATAATTTAGAACGATTTACTAAGCGCCGTCAAATTCGAATCAGTCGAATGATCAATCCCAGTACCCAGAAGAACAGGCTGAGCGATAGCTGCTCTGTAACCTTCTATCGTAGGTGGTACTAGGCCCCTATCCTGAAACAGATGCAATATGGAATCTGCTACTTGAGGAATAGTGGCTCTGGATGGATTGATATACCTCTCCACACCAAAGATCAAAGTCTGCTCACTTTGATTGATATACAGCGGAAGAAGACGGTCGAATCGATTGTACCATTCGGCGCCCAACTTCCGCAGAAAATCCCGCCTGAGCAAGGTGTCGCTTGAACACTTGCACACGTGGTAGTGGAACAGCCCCGGCTGGCTGTGGAATATCGACGACCCGGGCTGGCGTAATACGTTGTGCCAGACCGGAAGTCGTCTTGGTACATCTACCAGGAGATAAGTCCGGGAACCACGGCCTTGCTGGTCACAACGGGACAATTAGATATACGACACACATGTGTTCGTGGATGTTCCCGAGTACCTTCGCAAGGATTGCTGGAGGTGGGAATGCATATGCTATCATGCCTGACCAGTCCTGCGATAGAGCGTCCGCTGCGTATGCCAAGGGATCCGGGACAGGAGACATGGACAGGGGCATTAGATTGTTGTGCCGTGTGGCGAACAGATCGATGTGTGGCATGTCCCAAACATGAGCTATCTGTTTTAGTATATCTGGGTGAATCTACCACTCTGTGGAAATTATCTGATTCCGTCGTGAAAGCGAGTCCCCTAAGACATTCAGAATTTCCCGAATGTGTCTGGCCAACACCGACGAAAAAAGATTTACGCTTGGCTTTGTAACTGCGGAGATCTCGTTTCCCCCTGCTTGTTGATATAGGACACGACTGATGTGTTGTCCGGCTGTTGCTATCAGCAGGTTCATGTCGGTCAATACGCTCACCCACGTGCGGATAGCATGTGTCACTGCCATAAACTCCAGCACGTTTATATGGCAAGAGCGTTCCTTGATTGTCCATAACCCGGATGTCGACTTGAACTGGAGGTGGGCTCTCCAGCCTTCCATCGATGCTTTCGTGTACAGATGATGTGTCGGACGAAACGGAAGTAGGGACATATCCGACATAACGTTGAGTGGATTCAGGCATCGTCTGACAAGAGGCGTGACAGGTATCCACGGGTTCAACTGCCTGTCGACCCATTGATGATTGAACTAAATCATTAAGGGACGGAGCTGCAGTCGCCCTCTTGGTGTTACGTCATGTGTTGACGTCAAGAGACCGACTATCGCAGCAGAGTGTAAAGCCCTGGCTTGAGATAACTTGAGAAACTGAGGTATCTTTGTCGTTATCTTTTGCCATCGATTCTTAGGGGGTTTGGCGAGAGCTAGTAGCGTATCATTGTCCACCCCCGGAAATTTGCGCCTTTGCGACGGACTTCTCTTCGTGTGGGAGATAACCCAGAGATGTCAGTATCCTTAAGACAAACTGCGTGTCTAGGATTAACTGCTCTTTGCAGGCATTCCTTAGCAGTGAGAGTCGTCGATATAAAAGTGGTAATTTATACCTAGATTATGCAGGAATAGTACCACTGGTGTAATTCTCGCGTGAACACCCAAGGGGAAGTTGAGAGGCCGAACGGAAGTACTTGAATTTGGAAGCGTTGTTTGCCGACCATGAATCTTAAGTACTTCCTGTCCGCTGAATGTATCGGGATATGCAAGTATGCATGCCTTAAATCCATGGAGGTCAGCCATTCCTGCTCGCGCATGGTCGTGAGTACGGTCACTGTAAAGGTCTGTGAACTGTCATAATTGCACGAAAACCGGAAGCTCGGACTGGAGGGCGCATCGCCTGAAACAGACCCGGCTATTTCACCAGGGCGTTGTGTTGGTGGGTGTTACTGTGTAACATCCCTAAAAGCAAGCGCATCACAAAGACGTACACAATCGATGATCAACCATCAATATGAGTTATACATGTGTAAGTGCGAATGCACGTTCACCAGACTACAATATGATGCGACATCAGGAGAATATACACGGCTATGACGACATCAATGCGCAGGAAGCAACTTATACCAGCAGATTCTGAGCATCCACTGACTGATGCAGAGACTGCTGAGAGTCTATCTAATGATACGAACAACTAGAACTCAGTCAGGCTACGTCCCAGGGAAGTCAGAGTGAGGAAGAACCCACCTTTTGAGATCATAATGTGACAGCAGCTATTAATACCCACACTGCGGTGATCGAAGATGCTGCACAGGATAACTTGCAACAAACTTACATCCATATGCGCCCTCGCTATACAGCTGAAATATTGCTAAACGCGACGTTAAATCTTAATTCTCTCTCCTCAAATGCGCCCCGCATAAAAAAAAACCTAGCCATGGTAATCCATGAACAGTATAGTCTGCTGCAGCTTGAAATGAAAGGTGACCCCATGCTTAGGAACATCATAAAGACCAAGCGACACATGGAAGAGGATATGAGACTACCACCTACAGAGGCTCTGCAAAATGTGATCAAATTGCATAAACACCTGTTCTGGGACATGTTGCCATTACAGTATCCTGGCCGGCCCGATGATGATCAGGGATACATCTTACGTACAGGAGCGAATATGACCAAATGGCAGCGTCTGATCCGACAAGAGCAGCCGAGAATATATCTATCGGAGAAGAACGAATATGACAGATGCAACATCAAATGGCACTTTCTGATTGAACAAAATCATAATTGAATTGTACACATACCCAGCGCGGCTCACCCAGCATGGGTATTATGTGAAGAAGGGGATAATAAACTGTATGAAGACTTGTGAACGTGTAGATCTCTCTTTCTCTCAGCTGTCTGCATGGAGTTAAGACATTATGGGACTAGGTATAATAGACAATGGAGGCGATAGGGCATCACTGCAATAAGACGTTAGGGCATAAGGGCAGGACTGCGTTAATACGGGTGCTCAACAATGCCATCACCACCAACCCCACCATCACCACCGCTACCACAAACATCCATCACCACCTTCACAAATACACACCTTCACTACACTACGAGGTAGTCAGATCGAACATGGCCCCATCTCTCCAAACGTGCACGTGCGCACCCCCCGAAACTCCCATTTCTCTGCTACTCCAGTAGTCCACATGCGCGTTTCAGTTGGGCTCTATCCCACGAGTGTTTCAAACTTACACTCCACAAGGTTCATTTCCACTCAAATGTCCTTTTTCCATTGCGCATGTGCAGATGGACAGCATTTCCATTACACACCAGATTCATTCGGATCAGAGCTGGTCCATCTCTACCCAAAAACGTCCATTCAAATGAACCTTTTCCACTTCGAGTGTGCAGATTGATGGTATTTCTACTACATACTAGTCCAGTCGTACTGTACCCCACGAGTGCTTCAATAAGTCACCCCATAAGACTCATTCGGAGCACAGTAGTCCACCTCAACCCCAAAACATCTAGCTCAGACCTGTCTGTGCACTCCGCACAGTAACTTTCCAGCGAAAGTCAATCAATGGTCACGAGACCCCATCCATCGTACTCTATAGCATGAGACAGAGAAAACAAATACCAACATCCCAAAGTACAATCCAAGTGAAAAAAAAGTAAACCATCTCTACCCCAATACTACTACTACTTCAAACACCCTTTTGTTTTAATACGCTTCCAATGGGCTGCAGTGTCATTTGACTCCTGGCCACAGAGATTACCGGACATTCCCGGAGATGTCAGTTAACATTGAAGTAACGGAAGGACATCTTTGGTCGCATTTATTGATCGGGACTAAAGGCTCAGCAAGAGTTATCTGCCCCTAAATGCGACCAAAGATGATCTTTTACTACTACTCAGATATCACATACTAACTTGGCTGATTTATCCATCTAGTACTGGTAACCAGCAAAATAGGTCCTGCCCTTAATCAAAGCTCACTCATTAAAGGTGAACTGCAAAGCTTTTCATTGTTCTGCTAAAATGTCAGAAATCAAGGACTCTGTAGTTATAGTTGTTTATGTGTGGTAATAGTTCTGTGGATTATATTCTTCTTCCGAGTATGCGATAAGTCAAAACTTTCGAAAGCATCATCGATTGCCTCCCATTGTTTTTGGAACGTAATGGCGTTATAGAGGTCCCAGGAGTAGTATATAGCCAATATTACGAGCCGCATTGACCTGGCGTAAGAATCTGGCGTCGAGTTCAAGTGCATTATAATACGGCGAAAACCCTCTCAAAAAGGACGCCGTCTCATGTGGAGGTCATGTGGAGGTCACGTGATGGAAGTGGATGGGGTATGTATTCCTCCGTGGTGATGCGGTCTGGCGGTGATGCGGTCTGCTTCCGCGGACAGAAAATAGTCCCCATACTTCAAATACGCTGCATGGTCCGATTGGGTCGAGTGAGGTATCAAAGTGAAGCATTCGTGAAGGGGCATCCAGTCATGGGTGGGTGTATGTAAAATTAGGATTTTTTCCCGAAAATATAAAAAGCGAAACACGGACTTTACCCCTAAAAAAGGGGAAAACCCCTATCAACTCTAGCCAAAAGGGCTAATATCTGTCCCGGGCTTATTGGGACCTGCCTATCAAGTCAATGGGGTGCATGTAAAATTAGGATTTTTTTCTTTGGGGGAATGGTGCCTGGGAACATGATAGGCCATGTACTGTCTGTGGAGTTTTTCCCGCCAGAATTTCGCTGTCGTCTGCTTGGGGTTGTCACGTGCCGAACACCTGGCTCCCCGAATTGCAACATTGTTGCACGTTCGCTACAATGTTGCTACAACACCTGGTCTGGCGTCTGCGTGAGTGAGCTCACGTGCCGAACACCTGGCTCCCCGAGATCAAGGCATGTCCAGACTTGTTCTGGGTTGTACAGTTCTGCCATGCAGAGAACGGGTACTAGGAATGCATATTAAATCTATAGACAAAGTGTATGGAAATAGACGTTTTGGGGTCTGGGTGGGCCACTAGTGGGTCGATGGAGTCGTATGAGGTATCAATGTGAAGCATTCGTGAAGGCGCATCCGACGGGCTGGGTGTGAGAGTGAAATATCGTCATTCTGCGCATGCGCGGTAGACAAAGGGTATGGAAATAGCCGTTCTGGGGTCTAGGTGGGCCACTAATGGACCGATGGGGTCGAGTGAGGTATCAATGTGAAGCCTATGTGCGGGGGCATCCCGTTGGGTGGATGTGGGGTCGGAATATCGTCATTCTGCGCATGCGCAATAGACAAAGGGTATGAAAATAGACGTTTTGGGATGTAGGTGAGTCACTAATGAGCCGATGGAGTTGAGTGAGGTATCAATGTGAAGCATATGTGAGGGGGCATCCGATTGGACTACTGTCTCGGCCGTTGTCAACATTCTACGCATGGGCAGACAGGGAATTCTGGGAAAAGGGTGTGGAAATAGACGTTTTAGGGTTTAGGTGAGCCCGTAATGATCCTATGGTGTCGTATGAGGTCTTATTTTGAAGTATATGTGAGGGAGCAACCGCCTGTAGTAGTGTGTCGTCCGTTTTCGACATTCTGCGCATGCGCGGACAGGAAATTGTGGGAAAAGGGTGTGGAAATAGACGTTTTGGGGTCTAGATGGGCCACTAATGGTCCGATGGAGTCGAGTGAGGTATCAATGTGAAGCATATGTGAGGGGGCATCCGACTGGATGGATACGGGGTAGGAATATCTTCATTCTGCGCATGCGCAATAGACAAAAGGGTATGGAAATAGACGTTTTGGGATCTAGGTGAGCCACTAATGAGCCGATGGAGTCGTATGAGGTATCAATGTGAAGCATATGCGAGGGGGGCATCCGATTGGACTAGTGTTTCGTCCGTTTTTTTGCGCATGCGCAGTCTGGCCGTAGTATAGAAAGCAGGCATTTTGGGGGGTATGTGGGGGTGTGCTTGGGGTAGAGATGGACCGTTATGGGTTCAAATGGGTCGTGCAAGGTGTCAAAGTGAAGCTTGTGTGGGGTAGAGTCAGAATGGCGTGTTTTTAAGTGCAAGTCGCGTTAGTCTGCGCATGCGCAGTTGGTTGTAGTAAGTAAAGTGGTCATTTTGGGGCAGTACAGGCAGGTATTTGGGGTAGAGATGGACCATCCTTGATCCGAATGCGTCCTGTGAGGTGTCATTTTGTAGCTCTCGGGGCGTAGGCCCCGCCCGCTCGTCAACGCCCGGTGGTGGTGGTGGTAGCTCCCGTGGGTCGGAGCTCCGGAGCTCGGAGCTCCGCTGTATTATACAATCGGATAGCGGTTGTCTTGAATAACAACAAGTTCAGCAATGTTCATACAGTTTATTATCCCCAATGTTACATCATACCCAGGCTGGGGGAGCCGCCCTGGGTAGGTTTAGTATGTTCGCAACAAAACAAATTGAAATATAAAACACCATGCTTTATTATATAATGCACCGTCACATTAGGTATAAGTGTTTACTGAGCTCTATTCAACGATCAGCATGTAGACATATAGAGTATGTACGTATGTATGTTATGGTATTCATCAGTGCATGGGTGAAGCATTCAACCGATGAGGTGGTCGGTCAGCTTGGTTACGAAAAACGTGACATTGGTCATCCTCTCCACTGCCCACTTGGTGTTGGGACGTTGTTGTTGAACCCATTCCAAGGCATCCACGGTGTCCAGTTTCTCCAGCATCGTCTGTAGCGACACCCTATCCGTGATGGTAAACGATTGGTCAAACACCCGGATGTTACTGCTCGGGTAAAAGTATCGCACTTGGTCTGTCACCTTATGCTGCAGCACATAACCAAACGCCAGATTTAATTTGAAGGACGTAGTTTGATCGTTGAAGATGGCTTCCACGTAGCTGCGTAAACGGGCGAGGTCGGTCAGTCGGAAATTGTAGATATCTTGAATAGGGCGATGACGGTGGAAACAGTGCCGTATCATGGGCCAGTGGCGCCGATAGATGTCACTCACTGGATGGTCTTCGTGTAACAGATCGCTAGGAACATTTATGGGTTCATCCGCGAAGTGTACTTTGCTCTCCACGTCGTACAAAATCTGACCCAAGGTCTTGTCGTCGAAATTTCACTGTTGAATTAGGGCGACATCATCATCATCGGCCCTCGTGCGATGGGTGGGAGTTCCCGCTGTCTCGATACTGTTGCCTACGGGCATCTCTACTTGCAAACTTGGCTGCGGATCAGGGTGTTGTGTACGTTGGTGTCGCAGCAACAGACTGGGCAGTTTGAAAAGTCGACCACATTCCTCGCATAGATGCTTGCGTGCCCCATGCACTGTCCGTTCATGACACCGTAGACTGTCTACGCGAATAAATAGTTTCCCACACCTCGTGCAGCTATACCGGGTGGTTCCGCCGTGCTTGGTGGCCTCATGGCGGCGCAAGTCGTGCAGGCGAGTAAACGATTTGGAGCACGACGTCATCAGTGCATGGGTGAAGCATTCAGCCTATGGTGTAGTCGGTCAGCTTGGTAACGAAAAACGTGACATTGGTCATCCTCTCTACGACCCACTGGGTGTTGGGGCGTTGTTGTGGGGCCCATTCCAAGGGATCCACGGTGTCCAGTTTCTCCAGCATCGTCTCTAGCGACGTCTTATCCGTGATGGTAAAGGGTTGGTCAAATACCCGGATGCTACTGCTCGGGTAAAAGTATCGGACTTGGTCTGCCTCCTTATGCTGTAGCACATAACCAAACGCCAGATTCAACTTGAAGGTCGTACTTTGATCGTTGAAGATGGCTTCCACGTAGCTGCGTAGATGGGCGAGGTCGGTCAGTCGGAAATTGTAGATATCTTGAATAGGGCGATTATTGACCGTCTAAGTTCATTAATAGTATCTGTGTTCAAGAAAACTGATCGTAGATATATTAATGTCGAAAGCCATAAAGCATTCCATCAGACACTCTGTCAATCACCAAGATGTTCACTTGTACTACGTGCTCCGAATCGTTTACTCGTCTGCACGACTTGCGCCGCCATGAGGCCACCAAGCACGGGGGAACCACCCGGTATAGCTGCACGAGGTGTGGGAAACTAGTTATTCGCCTGGACAGTCTACGATGTCATGAACGGACAGTGCATGGGGCACCCAAGCATCTATGCGAGGAATGTGGTCGACTTTTCAAACTGCCCAGTCTGTTGCTGCGACACCAACGTACACAACACCCTGATCCGCAGCCAAGTTTGCAGGTAGAGGAGCCCGTAGGCAACAGTATCGAGACAGCGGGAACTCCCACCCACCGCACGAGGGCCGATGATGATGATGTCGCCCTAATTCAACAGTCAAATTTCGACGACAAGACCTTGGGTCAGATTTTGTACGACGTGGAGAGCAAAGTACACTTCGCGGATGAACCCATATATGTTCCTAGCGATCTGTTACACGAAGACCATCCAGTGAGTGACATCTATCGGCGCCATTGGCCCATGATACGGCACTGTTTCCACCGTCATCGCCCTATTCCAGATATCTACATTTCCGACTGACCGACCTCGCCCGTTTACGCAGCTACGTGGAAGCCATCTTCAACGATCAAACTACGTCCTTCAAATTAAATCTGGCGTTTGGTTATGTGCTGCAGCATAAGGTGACAGACCAAGTGCGATACTTTTACCCGAGCAGTAACATCCGGGTGTTTGACCAATCGTTTACCATCACGGATAGGGTGTCGCTACAGACGATGCTGGAGAAACTGGACACCGTGGATGCCTTGGAATGGGTCCAACAACAACGTCCCAACACCAAGTGGGCAGTGGAGAGAGGATGACCAATGTTACGTTTTTCGTTACCAAGCTGACCGATCACTACATCGGCTGAATGCTTCACCCATGCACTGATAAATACCATAACATACATACGTACATACTCTATATGTCTACATCCTGATCGTTGAATAGAGCTCAGTAAACACTATACCTAATGTGACGATGCATTAAATAATAAAGCATGGTGTTTTATATTTCAATTTGTTTTGTTGCGAACATACTAAACCTACCCTGGGCGGCTCCCCCAGCCTGGGTATGATGTAACATTGGGGATAATAAACTGTATGAACATTGCTGAACTTGTTGTTATTCAAGACAACTGCTATCCGATTGTATAATACAGCGGAGCTCCGAGCTCCGGCCCACGGGAGCTACCACCACCACCACCACCACCGGGCGTTGACGAGCGGTGATGGTGTTGGTGGTGGTGTGTGGTAGTGTGTGTGTGTGTGTGCGTGTGTGTGTGTGGTGGTATTGTTGGTGTGTGGTGGTGTCTGTACATATAGAGATTAACTCGAGTCCCTCATCATTCCATATGTATTGGACTAATCAAAATTTCGCTACCACTCGTACTGATGACGTCACCAATGACGTCACAGATGACAAGGAAATCACTCAAGTTGTGGTCTACACCATGTACTTTCGCTACTACTTGTACTGATGACGTCACCGATGACGTCACAGCAAAGATATGGTATAATGCATGACAGATATGGATGGTCCATCTCTACAACAAATACCTTCCTTCGCTGCCCCAAAATGCCCACTTTCGCTACTACTCGTACTGATGACGTCACCAATGACGTCACAGATGCTGTGGACAGCCCCCAAATCGGGGTCTACACCCCGAGAGCTACAAAATGACACCTCACAGGACGCATTCGGACCAAGGATGGTCCATCTCTACCCCAAATACCTTCCTGTACTGCCCCAAAATGGCCACTTTACTTACTACAACCAACTTCGCATGCGCAGATTAACGCGACTTGCTCTTAAAAACACGCCATTCTGACTCTACCCCACACAAGCTTCACTTCGACACCTTGCACGACCCATTTGAACCCATAGCGGTCCATCTCTACCCCAAGCACACCCCCACATACCCCCCAAAATGCCTGCTTTCTATACTACGGCCAGACTGCGCATGCGCAAAAAAACGGACGAAACACTAGTCCAATCGGATGCCCCCCTCGCATATGCTTCACATTGATACCTCATACGACTCCATCGGCTCATTAGTGGCTCACCTAGATCCCAAAACGTCTATTTCCATACCCTTTTGTCTATTGCGCATGCGCGATATTCCTACCCCATATCCACCCAGTCGGATGCCCCCTCACATATGCTTCACATTGATACCTCACTCGACTCCATCGGACCATTAGTGGCCCATCTAGACCCCAAAACGTCTATTTCCGCACCCTTTTCCCACAATTCCCTGTCCGCGCATGCGCAGAATGTCGAAAACGGATGACACACTACTACAGGCGGTTGCTCCCTCACATATACTTCAAAATAAGACCGCATACGACACCATAGGATCATTACGGGCTCACCTAAACCCTAAAACGTCTATTTCCACACCCTTTTCCCAGAATTCCCTGTCTGCGCATGCGCAGAATGTTGACAACGGCCGAGATACTAGTCCAATCGGATGCCCCCTCACATATGCTTCACATTGATACCACAACTCCATCGGCTCATTAGTGGCTCACCTAGATCCCAAAACGTCTATTTTCATACCCTTTGTCTATTGCGCATGCGCAGAATGACGATATTCCGACCCCACATCCACCCAGTGGGATGCCCGCTCACATAGGCTTCACATTGATACCTCACTCGACCCCATCGGTCCATTAGTGGCCCACCTAGACCCCAAAACGGCCATTTCCATACCCTTTGTCTATCGCGCATGCGCAGAATGACGATATTTGAACCCCAAACCCAGCCCGTCGGATGCGCCTTCACGAATGCTTCACATCGATACCTCATACGACTCCATCGACCCACTAGTGGCCCACCTAGACCCCCAAAACGTCTATTTCCATACACTTTGTCTATAGATTTAATATGCATTCCCACAGGGGCTCGTTACCGTTGTTAATTAGTTAAATTGGTTGATTATAGGGGGGGTCGAGGTCGGTTATAAAAGAGCCTCTTTTATTACCGACCTCGACCCCCCCTATAATCAACCTATTTAACCAATTAACAACGGTAACGAGCCCCTGTGTGCATTCCTAGTACCCGTTCTCTGCATGGCAGAACTGTACAACCCAGAACAAGTCTGGACATGCCTTGATCTCGGGGAGCCAGGTGTTCGGCACGTGAGTTCACTCACGCAGACGCCAGACCAGGTGTTGTAGCAACATTGTAGCGAACGTGCAACATTGTTGCAATTCGGGGAGCCAGGTGTTCGGCACGTGAACTCACTCACGCAGACGCCAGACCAGGTGTTCACCCGCAACATTGTAGCGAACGTGCAACGCCTCGACGCCAGATTCTTACGCCAGGTCAATGAGGCTCGTAATACTGTCTATATACTACTCCCAGGTCCTCACTCATTCATCCGACGTAGAATGACGTCACTAAAACTCAAACGAAGGAGACCTCAATAACGTCATAATGTTCTACAAGCAAAGAGAGACAAGCGAAGCAAGTTTTCAATATGGATTTATAACAGGATAACTTTAATATTGTTATTAGTAAAGTTAAGCAAACTACATTCACCCTAAAATCGTATAACTGATTACATAACACAAGATGTACAGTAAGTTCCCCAAGTTTTCGTGACCGGAAGTGTATGTTGCCGTCGCGAAAAACTGACCACTTTCGAATAGTTTGTGCAGTTCAGTTCAGAAAAAACGGACTTTTTCGTAAATTAGATTCCCCATGTTAAATGCCCATACCGTTCGACAATGTGCGGTCATAATACGTCGACTGTGATGTTTCTTTGAATGTGTAATATTTACCACATGCTGCACTTTAAATTATATAAAACTGACAACCACGAGACATTCACTTTTCTTTGTGTGTAGAATTAGGTTGATTCAGTAAGCTGAAGCTTCGAAATCTTGACAAAACTTGTCCATTCCACCGTCGCCATTTTTCAGTTCTCCTGTATTGTATGCTTTAATGGGAATTTAGGCGGACGTTGTCTTCGCGTTAGTTTATTTGCAGCTCTGAAAATAAATAAAGGTGGTTGGGTGGGGGAGATGAATTGATGAATTGCAACGAGTACGCAGTCCTCCCGTCGGTTCAACAATTAAGCAGGATGTTGTAAATATCGCATCTTCCAATAGAATTACAGGCCTATTGTATTTACATAAGCCATGTGTATTCATCTTGAACCATTGATGTATAATTGTGAACTTCTGCTCTTCGATTTTTTTCTTTTTGAGATTAATCAACAAAACTCTCCTCACCAGTAAGGAAGGCACATTGGAGAGGGTTCACATTCTACAATGGCACTGTATTTTTAATTAACTGCTTTCGTTTTTTCTAATCAGCTACAGTTAATCCTCAAGCCACGCTATCAGTGAGGACATCATGCACGGTAATCCTAATCCCATGAAAGGAAGAACCTACAACAGTAGTAGTATAAGAGCAGATTCTGTTGTATTGAGGGTCCCCAAAAATGAGGGTCTGTGCAGCATTTTCTTTTTGGGGTGCGTGGGGTGTGTTTGCGAGACCATCCGTGGTCCTAATAGTAGTAGTATAAGAGCAAATTCTGTTGCATTGAGGGTCCCCAAAAATGCGGGTCTATGACGTCATATCCAGTCAAAGGTTACTTCCGCTTCAAAAGGTCATATCCGGGTCAAAGGTTACTTCCGGGTCAAAGGTCATGTGAAGGTCACTTCCGGTCAGGTGAACAAGAGTCATCTCCCCCAATATGAATCTCCCAGAATGCATGTACAGAGGATGGTCCCCGACAATATCGCCAGCGCTATGCCCAGCATGAATGGCAAGTGGGGAACCCTCTCCGCAAAGCTCAATACACGAGGGCATTACCACGAAAAAAAATACATGAAACCATGAGAAGGAAGACTTATAGTAATAAAGATAACCTATAGGTGTTGTACGATATAATTATGATGAGTCTAGGATCAGTGCGACCAGAGTAGCGAGTTTATTGTCCAGTATGTGTCTGCAAAAAATAAACATACAAAATGGCGGCGCTTGCTGTGAGGATTCCCTTTTGACATCACGACATCGATCATGCTGCAATCTGGAGGCAAGGAAGATAACTCTGGCTGGGCGACCTCTCTGTGGGGCTAATTGCGGGTGATCTCCCCTGATATAAACATTTGCAAATATGTCCATTGGGGAACCCACACATGGCCCTTTGCGGTATGGGGTGTGGCATCTTGTTTTCTTCATCTCACCACGTAGAACACGATGGAAGGGGTCTCGAAGCTAAGTGGTGAAATGTTTTGAAAAAGTCTGTGCTCATGCGCGTTGGGCAAGTAGTGCTGGGTCAACGTTTTGTGGTCGAGGTGGGCCCCTAGTGGTCCGATTGGGTCGTGGGAGGTGTCAAAGTGAAGCGCTCCTCCAGGGCGATCAGGTCATGGGTGGGTGCATGTAAAATTAGGATTGGGTTTGAACCTATAAAATCCGAAAAAATAAAATAGGGAAAACCCCTATCAACCAGGTCTACTGGGCTAATATCGGTCCCCGGCGGATCTCAATAAATGTTATTTATATTTTCGGGACGAATCCTAAATTTACATACACCCACTCACCCACCCTACCTTACATGCACCCACCCATGACTGGATAGCCCTGGAGGAGCGCTTCACTTTGACACCTCACTCGACCCAATCAGTCCACAGGTTCGAATTGGCTTGATAAAATGAAGATGGGGATAATAGTTCAGCTAAAAGAGCCTATCGTAAATCTCCCCAAAAATGGTGTTGATCGGAAATCGAAAGATGACCGTATATTTGGATATATTGACGAGTTGGGACGGCAAAAATCAGTATGAAGGAAAAAAGTTTGGAATCTGAGGGACCGAAATCTCATCAAAGCTGTGGACAACAAACTCTGGTAGCTCGAATAAACGAATAAGCTCGAATGTTAGAATAAACTTTCTGTGTTTAATAAGAGAACTATGTGTAAGATTCGTTAACAGACCAGGTTTACATCGCGCGACCATGCAAACCGACAATTATCTCTACCCCGCGGCCAAGAAAATCCGCAGTTCAAATGTCGGGTCAAACTTCAGCAACATATTTCGTTAAGATCGAATGAAACGTAACTCCCAGTTCTTCATTTTGTTATTTTCAGTATAATATCGAAGGTATGCTCTCTTCAATCGGCAATGTTTAATATCATACGTCCCCGTAAACATGGTAAACCGGCAATATTCCCAACTCCGTCGCATGTAAGCAACATTTCGGAAGACATTGAAAGCTTTACAGTTCACCTTTAACGATTGGTTCTTCGGGTCCATCCATAAAGAAAATGGTGGATCATATATCAACTCCGCACACCTCATAGTGACCAATAGGAATAATTGCTTATAATACTGCATAATTTGGATAGCGACAAACAAGGCATTCTTGATAGTTGTTGAATGATCATGATGATACTGAATTGAAAACCTTAGTGTTCTGCTGAAAAGGAAGATATTGTGAATGAAGACTGGACAGCCTGACAAGAGTTGACAAATGTTTTCAATCATCTGTTCATTTAAATGTTCACTAGCTTTTCATTATTACTGCACCAAGACAACAATGTGTTTGATCTTGCTGTGATGGGTCAATTTTAAGACATTGAGACTGTTTAGAGGGTACTATAAAACTATACAAGCTGAGTAGCTAGGTCCTCCGCCAAGTAGCTTGTGCGTGAGCGTACAGCATATACCCTTCCATTATCTCCTTAAATATAACTTGGAAAGTGGATATGTGTATGTGGAAAGAGACGTTTATCTGGAATTGTTGAGACAAGTTGAGGTGGTTTGGGAAGCAGTAATGGGTAGTGTAACACTGGAATGTAAGTCTGTAGTTGTATATGGATTTGTGGACGGTGAGCTTTATACATCGATGGGTGGAATACATGTAGATCTCAAGATATCGCGTTCACAACACAGATGGGTACAATATGGGAAAATCCAAGATGGCCAATGGCAGCCATATTGGATTACATACTACCTCAATGAAAATCAATAACAATGGCCTTCTGATGTGAAGCACCTTCTCAAGTTTGAAGTCAATAGGACGAATTGTTCTCAAGATAACGCGTTCACAAGAAGATACAGGACGGAATCCAAGATGCTCAACGGCAGCCATCTTGGATTACGTACCGTGAAGCACCTTCTCAAGTTTGGAGTCAATCGGACCAATTGTTCTCAAGATACCACATTCACAACACGCAGGACAGATGAAATCCAAGATAGTCAATGGCAGCCATCTTGGATTACATACTACCTCAATGAAGGAGTGAGTGAATAGGGTTTAACGTCGCTTTCAACATTTTTTCAGCTATATCACGACGGGGAGGGGAAGGGAAGGGAGGGGAGGGGAAGGGGAACCTACTTGTAACAGAGCAGATCTAATGCTGCCATTTTATAGTGCTGTCCCACTGAAATATCATGCCGTAGGCAGACATGACACCTCACTCAGTCACATTATACGGACACTGAGCGAACCAGTCCTTGTTCTATCCTCTTAATGCTGAGCATAAGCGAGGAAACAACAAGTTCCATTTTCCAAGTCTTAGGTATGACCCGGCCTGGGATCGAACCCAGAACCTACCGCTTACGAGGCCGACGCTCTAACCATTAGACCACCGCAGTGCGGTCCTACCTCAATGAAAATCAATACCAATGGCTGTCTAACTGATGTGAACCATCTTCTCAAGTTTGAAGTCGATTAGTCGAATTGTTCTCGAGATATCGTGTTCACAAGATGTGTGATGGATGGAATCCAATATGGTCAATGGCAGCCATCTTGGATTAAGTACCTCAGTGAAAATCAATACCAATGGCCATCTGACTGATGTGAAGCACCTTCTCAAATTTGAAGTCGATTGGTCGAATTGTTCTCGAGATATTGCGTTCACAAGATGTGGGACGGATGGAATCCAATATGGCCAATGGCAGCCATCTTGGATTACGTACCTCAGTGAAAATCAATACCAATGGCCATCTAACTGATGTGAAGCACCTTCTCAAGTTTGAAGTTGATTGGTCGTATTGTTCTCGACATATCGTGTTCACAAGATGTGGGACGGATGGAATCCACTATGGTCAGTGGCAGCCATCTTGTATTACGTATCTCAGTGAAATCAATACCAATGGCCGTCCAACCGATGTGAAGCACCTTCTCAAGTTTGAAGTCGATTGGTCAAATCGTTCTTGAGATATTGCGTTCACAAGATATGGGACAGACGGACGGAAGGCTAGCATTTCGAAGTCCTCCCACTTCGTGGCGAAGGACAAAAATACACCAGTTAAGCTTTCAGGGCAATGTTTATTCCCAGTTTTATTATCACTGATTTCAATGGTAGAAAATGTTTGTCTATCATTTCTTTACTACAGTGTGGATGAGCAAATACCAAACTCCAATCTCCTAACACTTTTGGTTCCAGATGAAGTTACCTGTACACATCTGCATACACTGTTCAGTACCCCAGCTTGTAAAGATGCCATTTCGACTTAAACCATATTCATCACGGACTTGCTACATTTTACATCAATATTTACATAATTGTTATATTAATCATTAGATGCAAGTCTTGCCACATGTATATTGTTCCTCAAATTATCAACTGAACCATTCACACACAAAAATATTTTAAAGTAAAATAGTCAAATTTTATTATACTCCATGGTCGACAGCCGAGTATTCTCGATGTGGGCATCTATAGTACTGGATATTATTGGCGAGAGCGGTGCTTTGCATCTATTTCAGTGAGTAACAGTGGATACAAGACACAGGAGTTGTCCCTCTTTGGGGGGGGTATTCAAGTATTACGTATTACGTACACAGCTAGGGGTTTTTTCCCGAAATACGCTGGGTTAAATTTTGCATGTGGAGGGGAGGGGGGTAAAAAAAATCCATTTTTTTTTTGAGTACGTAATACTTTAATAGCCCCTTACATTACAGGTACCCTACCTGATGTCACCAGTGGAGCCAAAAATAGAAGAACATACAACGCTGATGAATAACATTTTGCCTCATTTTGCATGACAGCAGTTAAAGATTTTTGGGGTATAAGTCTTGAAAAAACTCTGAATACAGCAAACAATTTTTACTACATGTGGCTGATTTAGTATGTGTCTGAGTAGGCTGCAGAATGAAGAAAGAGTTTAAATATATATTTTTCATGTACCATTCATCTCTTAACTCATTTGAAGGAGTCAGTGTCTCAGCAATGAATACACCCATCTACATCAACATATGTATCACTGCACAAGCCATACTCCCATGTATTCTAATATGTGTTCACAACTCTACAATTGCAGGAGCAGGGTCTGAAATAGCAATCAGAATCAGAATGATCAAAATTAGATCTTCTTGAAGCATCATATACATGTATAAAATTCTGAGGAAAGACAGTGCATATGAAATACCTCTGGTTTGTCAAGGAATTACATAAAGTCAAGAACGTCATTGTTCATTATTCACTCTCCCAATATTCATGTAGGAACGTCATTTCTGTTTAAAATTGTTTTGGGTATATCTCTTTTAGATTTCAATGAAACCACTTCAGCACAGTCTTTTCCATCATTTTCACCCAACTTCCGCTCTTCCCTCTCCTCTTTAATGGCCTTTGTCTTCCAAGGTGAATCTTTCCGGACAGCACTTTCAATGTTATAACCCACAACGCCTATAATAAATGCCACTGGAAAGGTGATGTACACGGCATATGTCCTCACAAATGCCATTACGATGGGCAACATTTTCAGTTTGAAGCTGGGAGGTCCACAACACAGATGCTGTCTGGTATTATGATGACGACGTGGACCTACAACCGAAAGTACAACATATTCATTTAGTGTCAGACAAAACAATCATATAGGACATTGCAATAGGATGAAGTTCAAAAAGTGTATTATAAAATGGCAGCATTAGATCTGCTCTGTTACAAGTTGATAAGCCCCTCCCCCTCTCCTCCCCTCCCCTCCCCTCCTTTCCCTTCCCCGGCGGGATATAGCTGAAAAAAGTCTGATTGTAGAACATGTCATGGTGCATGATTTTGGATAACTCAAAGCAGCACATAACAACCTCGGAAAACAGACTAAAAAATTACATTCACACATCACCAATCCCCACTATCATATCCTATGGTCACTCCGGGTTCGAAATTCCAGATAACATGAAAAAAGTGATGTGAATTATCATAGCAATTAGTTACTGGGCACTGTTGTGTAATTCACAGAAAAACTATTGGTAATCTCATGCAACCATAGGCACATGCGGGTATGTTGTCAATCTTCCAGATATATTACTCAAACGGGTATGTTAACCGTCACTTCCCAAATACATTGCTCCCTTGTATGCTTTTGCATTGGAGTCCTCTGTGTGGCAATTGGGGTACTTGTGACCCAATGTTAAGGCTCCTTTATAAGTCTGGTGCTACCCCCCCCCCCATTTTCCCCACAAACACCTTCCCCTTCTTTCACATTTGGTTGCTCATATGTTAGATGAAGGCTTTCATTGTATGAGGAGGATGGGATCAATAAACTGAGAGGTGGTCACTTGAAATGAGAATACAAATATTCCTGATACCTATTTTCAAAGGAGGTATGGGATAAATTTTCAAAATCTGATACACCTCAGCTACACCTCTCTACACCTCATTGAGGTACACCAAGGTGAGCCTGAGGTGTACTTGAGGTGCTAATTTGCATATTTGGGTACTCCTCAAGTACACCTCAAATACTCATTAAGTACACCTCATCTACTCCTCAAATACACCTCATAATATTTGAGGGTACACCCCCCAGGTACACTTTAACTACACCTCAAAGCGGTAAGGGAAGTCAACCTTTTGCAGGACATGTCCAGACATTCCAGAAATATAACAGAAAGAGATTCAATAAAGAAAAATAGCCCATGGGCTTCAATACCCTTCGGCTATTAGTTATTGTCTACACCCAGCAATCATGCATTGTATAACATCATCAGTGTATTTTTAGAACTAGATAACAAAAATGTGATCTAGTAGGGTTGACTGTAGCTCAGCTTTTGCCAAGGCCAGAGGTTCTGGTAGAGCATGACCGAATTCTTAGCTCTAAATATACTCTTTTAAAAAGCTTATAATCCAATCAAGTAATTTTATCTTGGAAATATAGATCAAGGTCAGTCATCTTCAAAAAATTTCAAGTCAATTCTAATTGCATAGGGACCATGAATTTGGAGATCTTAAACTTAACATATAGAATTTGACCTTTTAAAAATAGGTCAAGGTCAGTGATATTCTTTATTAGCCTTCAGGTCCAGCCATAAGTGATATAAATTTGTACAATGTAGATATAATCTTTCATAGAATATTGTACTAAATAGAATCTGACTTGGAAAAAATAGGTCAAGGATAAAATAGGTCAAGGTCAGCCAACTTCAGCATACCTTTAGAGCATCACCAGATGTACACATGGTATTAATTTGAAAAGCCTAGCTATATTCTTCATGTTAGACCATAATAAACAGTATATGACCTATAAAAAATAGGTCAAGGTCAGTCAACTGGGATAGGCTTCTAGCCAATCACCAGTTACATGAATTTGGAGACCCTAGCTTCAATCCTTGAAAAAATATAGCAAATACTATAATTTGACCTTGATAAAATAGGTCAAGGTCAGTCATCTTCAGTACACCTCTGGACCTTCGCCAGATGTATACATAGTATTAATTTGGAAAGCCTAGCTTTATTTCTTCATCTTATATCACAATAAACAGTATATGACCTATAAAAATAGGTCAAGGTCAGTCAACTGGGATAGACTTCTAGTCAATCACGAGTTGCATATATAATATGAATTTGGAGACCCTAGCTTCAATCCTTCAAAAAATATAGCAAATACTAGAATTTGACCTTGATAAAATAGGTCAAGGTCAGTCATTTTTACTAGGCTTCTGACCCTTCACCCAATACATATGTGGTATCAATTCACAATGCCTGGCTATAATTCTTCTTGAGATATCGTGTTCACAAGAAAGATGGACAGACAGACAGACAGACGGACAGACGACGCTGACGACGACAATACCCTTCGGGCAAAATTTGCCTGAGGGGTAAAAAGCAAAAATAAATTGCAAGTAATAACTAGGCCCATGGGCATATATAGAAAGGTGGTTCAGAAGATAAAAGTTGTTGCTTGATTGAGGGTTGGGACAGATAAAATCCATTGCAAGTGAACTTCTCTTTGCATAATCTGGATTTTATTGCACTGTACTTACATTTGTAAATTATTGTTTTGTAATTTATGGCTAACAGGAAAAATAGTTTTAACTGATTGTGATACCCGAGTATCATTTTGAGAGACTATCGATTGACTGGCTGCAATAGTGGAGATAGCAAAACTCAAAAGAACAGCTGCTTCCTGAGTAGCAGATTTCTTTTCCAGAGTTTCAATTAAAAAGGAAAAATTTGAAAATCAATTTTCCTATTTCTAAGCTTAAACTTACCTTCACATACCTTATTGCTATCGTGTTCCTACGCGATTGCTCTATTGTAAAACCTTACCACAGAACCAAAAGAAATAGTCCCTGTAATGCCCAATGCCCATGCGCGAGTACCCAGAACCCTCTCTGTCTGACCACGTCACTTCCTTCTTTCCTATTCAACCACAGTGTGAATAACCCATCAGCGGGGAGGCTGGGAGGGCCATCACAGTATGTGAAGGTAAGTTTAAGCTTAGAAATAGGAAAATTGATTTTCAAATTTTTCATATTTCTTGCGCTGTAAAACTTACCTTCACATACCTTATTGCTAGAATATCATAGCAGGAGGAGGGAAATAGTGGTCAAAACAGAAAAGGTCTCAAGCATAGGCAGGGTTCATGCACAGAAATTCAGATTGAATTCCATGACTTTCCATGACCTTTTATGGACAAATTCCATGACTTACATGACCTGTCAGAAATTCTCTATGGAAAATGGGGGCATCGAGAAAATCAGTCCCCCATTATATATATACGTATATAAGTATGTTGACATGTGTTCCCCCCCCCCCACCTTACCCTTGTTGTGAATGCATTACTGCAATGTTCCGAAGTGAATAAGAACGTATCAGCTAAAAGGAATAATTTATTTGCTTTTAATGTCTTCTGCAAATTTTGAGGATCACAAATTTTCATTTTAAGACCAAAAATTTGCCTTGAATCAGACCCAACAATACTGATCAAACAGATTTATTGCAAAAAGTTTTTCTGCAAACGTTACAGCTGGCCTCCTCAGGATTTTTACCACGTTTGATCCATCGTCGACAATTTGCATTGCACAGCCATGATGACTGAGAAGAGCATTTTCATGGCATTTCTTTTTACACTGATGCGATTTGAGAACAGCCATTTCCTCCCAAATGCATCCTGGGAGTTCAACAGAATTCGAAGACCATGCATAGTTACCTCTCCTGATGCACACTTGACCAAATGCGACATTCGGCAAATAAAACATTCGCTGGTCAAGGAAAGTCACCTTTTCGGTAAAAAAAATCAAGAGAAATATTGACTTGGCTGACATTTTCAAGTTCTGTTTACTTTTTCCATGACCTCTCACAAAATTCAATGACCAGACACAAAATTCCATGACTTTCAAGGCCTGGAAAATCAATTTTCAAATTCCATGACTTTCCAGGATTTTCCATGACCGCGGGAACCCTGATAGGCGAAGGATAAAACAGCAGTCAGCGAGATAATCGAGTGCCATAAAGACATGTAGCATGACGGTATGGCCATCGATACAATCACCCAGCCCTATATATATATAATAAGCGGGCCTAGTGAATAGCTGACAAGCACTAGACCGAAACCTCCCACCCCCCTCTTTTTTTGAAAATTTGGGGAGAGCAGCCACTTACCAGATTTTTAAAAAATGGTAAAACCACTAGGAGGTCTAGTGCGATGCGACGGGTCCGCAACATGCTGGGCAGCCACCAGGGGTCCCAGCGAGTATATGTCCCGTCTCTGAAGCGTCAAATCCCGGAGGTAGTGAGAAACAAAGGTTACATTACTCCTCCAGTAGCAGGCCCTCATAATGTCTGACACGGATCTATTGGTCCATAGAGGCCAGGATGCCGCCATGGCCCTGACCTCATGGGCGGAGACGTTGGATAAAGTAGTTACCTCAAGTGGTACGTCTGTATACGCCAAACGAATAGTTTTGGAAAGCCAGGCAGATATGGTATTTTTGGATATCTCCTGCTTTGAAGAGGGCCCAAAAGGGATGAATAGACGCACCTGCCCGGCTCTCATATGCTCCACACGGGCCAGGTAGCAGGAGAGAGCTCTGACGGGGCACAGGACTCTGTCGTCGTCAACAGCTGCGGACAAGATGTTGGACAGAGCCGGGTCCGGGATGACGAACTCTCTCGGGAGGTTGTCGTAGAGTGACTGGTTCTTAGCAACAAACTCCGGGAGAGTAGATAACGCCACCCAGGTCCATTTAGGGTTGTATCTCAAAGACCTGAAGTCCAAGGCATGAATTTCTGATACGCGGGCGGCAGATGCAAAGGCGATCAGAAAGACGGTCTTGTAGGAGAGAAACTTCGTCTCACAGGTGCCGATGGGTTCGAAGGGCGGCACGGACAGGCGCCTAAGAACCAGAGCCAAATCCCATTTAGGAAGCTGCGGCGTCGGAGTAGGCCTCACCACCCGAAAGGAACGAAGAAGGGCGGAAAGGTTGACGTCGAGTGATGGGTTGACACCTGTGGTCAATTGAAGTACCCTGGAGATAGCGGACCGATAGCCGTCGACCGTGGCCGGAACAAGCTGCCTGTCATGAAACAGATGCAAAAGGAAGTCTGCTACCTGGTGAACAGAGGCAGAGGTTGGAACAATTCCACGTCCAAAACACCAGGTAGCGAAGGACTTCCACTTGTTCTGGTACACCGCAGTCGTTGATGCTCTGGTGGACCGGACCATCCTTTCGGACGCTTCGACAGAAAATCCAGCCTCAACGAGCTGATGCTGGAGCACTTGAACGCGGTCAGTTGAAATAGACCGGGCTTCGAGTGGTACAGGCTGGATCTCGGCTGACGAAGCAGGTTCCACCAAAGCGGCAGCCGACGAGGCACGTCTAGGAGAAGATCCATTAGGTCTGCAAACCATGGGCGAGTGGGCCACCACGGAGCCACAAGGTAGACCACGCACGGCTGTGCTTGGATCTTCCGGAGGACCTGCGACAAGATTGCTGGCGGCGGGTAAGCGTACGCAATCATGCCGGACCAGTCCAAAGACAGGGCGTCGACTGCCAGGGCTGCTGGATCCGGAACGGGAGACACATAGGCCGGAAGTAGATGGTTCCAACGGGTGGCGAACAGATCCACATTCGGCGTCTCCCATATCCGAGACATCTGGGCTAAGATGTCTTCGTGAAGCTGCCACTCGGTCGATATTATCTGATTCGGTCTGGATAATGTGTCGGCCAGCACGTTCAGATGACCGGGAATGTGGTGAGCCCGCACAGAAATTTTGTTGTCCCAACAGAGGCTGAAGAATTTCTGTGCCTGATCCAGCAGTTGGATTGGGAACAGCGGCAACGTGCGGTCTCGCCATGCAGAACGAACATCTGCATGGCCCGTGCCCTCATTTCTTGGGAGCTTTAGCGGACTTCCCTTTTCCGCCGCCACGTTTAGAGTGGCCGCTCCCCCCTCCCTTCGAACCTCCGCCTGATTTCGAAGAGGAGGGCGCATCCTTTTTGTTACCAGCCCCGGAAGAAGAACTTGAAGAAGCTTTCTTCGGGGCCGAGGAAGACAATGTCGAGGTCACTGGGGCCGATCGCTTCCTCTGTTGAGGCGCAAAATAGGAGTGCGTAGTCCTGGCAGTGGACATTTCATTCTGCAGCACTGGGATAATACCCGCAAACAGAAGTCCCGAGGCGGGGGACTGCTCCCTTAAGGCTGATCTCACACTGGCCGGGGTATACGTAGGCAGGGCCGCCGACAGTGAGACGCCTTAGGTGTACGAACATAGCGGACATGAAGACTGAAGATGCCATCAAGTCCGCGTCCGCACGCGCAGCTGCCATCAGGAAGTCCTTCATCAGGTTGACGTCATCGACAGGAACGGAAACAAAACCGGAAGATGACGTCTGAGGTATGCGATTAAGTATCGTACGAATGGCATATAAAAACCAGTCTAGATGGGAAGTAATCGCTACCTCCTGTCTCGAAGTGTCCTCCAGGAGACAAATCTGACGAACAGAAAGAGGAATATCCTTCTTAGGCGGAGTGGCTCCAATAAACTGATCGAGTTCTGGTTCCTGGACCGCAGCTCGATCATGCCAGGGTGAACCGTGCACTGAATAGGACCAAAAAAAACGGGTCGCTCCAGCGGGAAGACACCAGTAGATTTCTTAAACAGAGATCTCATCTTGGGTCTTAGGCAGAGAGAAGGCATCCCGCATGCGCTCAGCACATCCAAAAACAGCTCTGGACGGCGGAAGTGATGTGCGATGAGTAGGCTCTTGTCTGAGATCCGACATCGCAGTGACCCTTCTCGATTCCACAACTGGCGGAGGAGTCATATCCGGAAATAACTCGTAGAGGCGTGCCAATATTTCAGAATAACTGGACGCCGCGATATCTGGATCAGCATCAAACAAGGAAGTCCGTTCTTCCGCTTCCGGCTCAGCGTTAGCCACTGTCACAGGATCCGCAGAGGTAAACCTGGGCACAATCGAAGGAGGTGTAGGTCTACTACCCCACGAGAGATCAAGTGGTATCTGAGCTTGGGTAGCGGAAGTCGGCTGTCTTGATGACACGGGACGAGGTTGATAGCCAGCCCATTCAGGGACCGGAAGTGGCGTCGGTGGTGGTGGATCATCAACATGTCACGTTGAAGGGCTGCAAAATCAGCAGATAATATATTAAACCTGTCGGACAGGCTGGCAGAAATAGATGCTGCTGGGGGGCACTGCCTATCAGAAGGAGGAAGTAAGGCGGAACCGGAAGCAGCCGCATACTGTGACATCACAGGCCTAGCTGGGTATCTAGGCAGATGTGGGTGAGCAACCCTAACTTGCCGTCTCGGTATAGGCGCATGATATGGCATAGCATATCTGACAGGCCTAGGAGATGGAGAACGGAAGTAAGTATCCGATGTACCGGAAGTCGGACGTGTAGGTATACGTGCAGAAGGATACACTCGACGGGGTACATCAAATGGTCCGGCTACAGAAGCCACCGAATGATGCGATGTAGGCCTATATACTGCACTATGCACAGGAAGTGGAGAGCTAGTACGGAGGCGCAGTATAGGGATCAGCCGGCCTGCTATACACCGATGACGTAACCGGAAGTCTGTACATTGATGACGTAGCTCGAGTATCATACATCGATGAAAGACCCGGAACACCATATACCGATGAAGTAACAGGAACATCGTACGTAGAGGCAGTCCTATAGTAGGATGTAGTAGCCGACGTCGGATCACGCGCAGGAAAAGCAGCGGAAGTTCCGATGTGAGACGATGATACTGGAAGGTAAGATGGTACCGGAAGGTATGATGTAAGAGGTTGCATGTAAGCATCCGATATAATCGGAGCTACCGTAGGCCGGAAGTCGTAGCTGGACACAGGCATACGTGGAAGATGTACCGGTTGAGTAAGCTGCGGGGGTGCTGACAACGGCTGTTGCAGAGGCGCCCTAGATAGTTTCGGCACATTCAGAAGAGAATGGGGAGACTCAGCAAAACCGGAAACAGGTGTAATAATCACCGTAGACTGCACAGGAACTGGTGATATTACAGTCGATGAAGCAGCAGGCATCTCCGTAATTATTGTAGACGGAGATTGGCTGGACCGAGATGTTGACAAATTCTCCGGAAGTGACGGATCCTTGACTGGGGGTATAGTCACACTCTCCGGATTCACTATCCTGAACAGGGGACCTTTGGTCGGAAGTGACGTCACAGATGATGGATCAAAGGTAGCCGTCAAGGTCAAGGGTGTCCCGTGCAATACTTTACCGGCAGGGTGCCCGCCATCTTTGTTCCCCACCTTGGTTCCTAAAACAGAATTAGTGCATGGAGGAGGAGAAATTGTAACATTCGGTAAATTACGAGGCAAAATTAACTCCGTATCTTAGGTTACGGACATATCAACAGAGGCAGACTCGTCCGGCTCGTTCACAGTGGAGCGAGACGGAGAGGCGACCAAGCTCTCGGCCCTAACAAAGCCGGGTGGCGGCAGAATTTCTCCGGCATAAGAACCGACAAGATACTGTTCGAATATATTGTCGGGCCATAGCTCACATTCCGCACATTTAGCATACTGATCGCACCAAACACCTCTACACGGCGGACAAGCTGAGTGCGGGTCCGTCGTGGGTTTAGACTGTCCACAAAGAACACAGAAGACGGACGCCATCTTTAATATGATTCCAACGTATACTCCCTGACGTTTGTAGAAGTCCAGGTAGGTATCCCGAATCACAAGAATTTGGTAATATTCCACTCTCTTCTCCAGGTAAATATCCCAGGGAATCTCCGAGGTAATCCAAGGTAATGAACTAGGAATTGCGTGGTACTCCAGATGTAGATCTTGAGACTTTTTTCACAGAGCACTTAGAAACTACGTCTGACCGCTACGGTTGTAGAGGAAAGAAGGAAGTGAAGTGGTCAGACAGAGAGGGTTCTGTGTACCCGCGCATGGGCATTGGGCATTACAGGGACTATTTCTTTTGGTTCTGTGGTAAGGTTTTACAATAAAGCAATCGCGTAGGAACACGATAGCAATAAGGTATGTGAAGGTAAGTTTTACAGCGCAAGAAATATAGTATCTATTTGTTTGAAAAAGCCCCCAAAAAACACATGAAAAACTGGCCATAATACCAAGCTGATCCGTATGTAGTGGTTATACTATTATACATACATGTACACCCAGTACTGGCACTGAATGAAAGTATTAGAACACATGAATGCATGAAACAATAAGTGGCAAGACATCCATCTCAGAATATTTCAGTTCTCAAACATGTCAGATAGTATTATTTCTAAGTTTAACTTCAATTGATTCATTATTTTCACTACATACATGTACCTATATATCTAAAACCAGTCCATGTGATGACCTAGTTTTAGCTTGACCATTGATCAGAAACTAGACCCAGCATAGATACATGTACAGCCCCCAGAGCTATGGTAGGGCAGCTATTTACACATGTACATGTACATGTTGCCTCCTGAACTGTATTTCTCCAAGCTGAGGTCAATGTTTGGAAGAGTGACCATAGCAGGCTTCCATACTCTAGTGCGTATTAATCTGATATCTTGAAGGAAAACAATTAGCAGAGTATTATTTAATACAGGTAAGGGATCAAGTACATGCTAAGTGACTACATATAGGCCTACAAAGCCGGTCAACCACTGAAGGATAACTATTCTGGTCTGAGAAAGAATAAACAGTTTGGAACTATTTTTATACGTGTACTTCGGACAACCCTAAAATCAGAAATTTCTAGATAGCATAATAAAGGTGAGACAACTCACCTTTCTAAAAATATTCAATGCTCTATTTTCGTTTAAATTGCAAGTAATAAAATTATTCAATGCTCTATATTTGTTATTTATTGATTTATTCTAAAATATAGCACTTATAAAGACACTGAATGACCAAAAGATAGTGCCACGGCACTGTAGCTCATCTGTCTGTAACTGGAGAACGTAGCTGTGAGAAATTTTTACTAAAGAACTGCAATAGATGAGTTTCTAACTTGTGTTGTCCCCCCTGAACACTAAATAATCCATGCAGTTATTTCCTGAGATTTCATGATAAAGTTTCATGGGAATGGGAATGAGTGAGTGAGTGAGTGAATAGGGTTTAACGTTTCATGGGAAATTCAAGATGCGGCCATATTGGATTTTCAAATCGGACAAGAAAAGGTATCTTGCTCAACTTGAACCAAGGGGAACCTGTGTATCAAATTTGAGAAAAATCAATGCAGTAGTTCCCGAGAAATCCATGATCGCGATAACAAAGTTTAATGGGGAAATCCAAGATGGCTGCCTGGTGGCCATATTGGATTTTTGAATCAGAGCAGAAAAGATATCTTGCACAACTAGACACCAAGGGGAACCTGTGTACCAAATTTGAGAAAGATCCATGCGGTAGTTCCTGAGAAATCGCAATAACAATGGCTGATGGGGAAATCCAAGATGGCCGCCTGGTGACCATATTGGATTTTTCAATCGGAACACAAATGGTATCTTGCACAGCTAGACCCCAAGGGCAACCTCTCTACCAAATTTGAGAAGGATCCATGCAGTAGTTCCTGAGAAATCACGATGTTTCATCTGGAAATCCAAGATGGCTGCCTGGTGGCCATATTGGATTTTTCAATCAGAACACAAATTGTATCTTTCACAACTAGACCCCAAGGGGAACCTCTGTACCAAATTTGAGAAAGACCCATGCAGTAGTTCCTGAAAAATCGCGATAACAATGTTTCATCTGGAAATCCAAGATGGCCGCCTGGTGGCCATATTGGGTTTCTGAATCAGACCATAAAAGTATCTTGCACAACTAGACCCCAAGGGGAACCTGTGTATCAAATTTGAGAAAGATCCATGCAGTACTTCCTGATAAATCACGATAACGAAGTTTCATAGGGAAATCCAAGATGGCCGTCTGGTGGCCATATTGGATGTTCGAATCAAAACAGAAAAGGTATCTTGCACAGCTAGACCCCAAGGGCAACCTCTGTACCAAATTTGAGAAAGATCCATGCAGTAGTTCCTGAGAAATCACGATAACAATGTTCATCTGGAAATCCAAGATGGCCGCCTGGTGGCCATATTGGATTTTTCAATCAGACCACAAATTGTATCTTGCACAACTAGACCCCAAGAGGAACCTCTGTACCAAATTTGAGAAAGATCCATGCAGTAGTTCCTGAGAAATCGCGATAACAATGTTTCATCTGGTAATCCAAGATGGTCGCCTGGTGGCCATATTGGATTTCTGAATCAGACCACAAAAGTGTCTTGCACAACTAGACCCCAAGGGGAACCTGTGTACCAAATTTGAGGAAGATCCACACAATAGTTCCTGAGAAATCGCAATAACAATGTTTCACGGGGAAATCCAAGATGGCCGCCTGGTGGCCATATTGGATTTCTGAATCAGACCACAAAAGTATCTTGCACAACTAGACCCCAAGGGGAACCTGTGTACCAAATTTGAGGAAGATCCACACAGTAGTTCCTGAGAAATCGCAATAACAATGTTTCATGGAGAAATCCAAGATGGCCACCTGGTGGCCATATTGGGTTTCTAAATCAGACCACAAAAGTATCTTGCACAACTAGACCCCAAGGGGAACCTGTGTATCAAATTTTAGAAAGATCCATGCAGTACTTCCTGATAAATCACGATAAAGTTTCATAGGGAAATCCAAGATGGCCGCCTGGTGGCCATATTGGATGTTCGAATCAGAGCAGAAAAGGTATCTTGCACTAGACCCCAAGGGGAACCTGTGTACCAAATTTGAGGAAGATCCACACAGTAGTTCCTGAGAAATCGCAATAACAATGTTTCATGGGGAAATCCAAGATGGCCGCCTGGTGGCCATATTGGGTTTGTGAATCAGACCACAAAAGGTATCTTGCACAACTAGACCCCAAGGGGAACCTGTGTACCAAATTTGAGAAAGATCTATGCAGTAGTTCCTGAGAAATCGCGATAACAATGTTTCATCGGGAAATCAAAGATGGCCGTCTGGTGGCCCTATTGGATTTTTGAATCGGACCACAAAAGGTATCTTGCACAACTAGACCCCAAGAGGAACCCGTGTACCAAATTTGAGAAAGATCCATGCAGTAGTTACCGAAAAATAATGATGACAAGATTTCACTGGCAAATTCAAGATGGCCTCCATGGCAGCCATATTTAAAATCGTATTGACACGGCATGAACACATTCTGGTGTACTCATTGGGGGGAACATGCATGCCAAGTTCCAGCTTAATCGGCCAAGCGGTTTCAGAGAAGAAGATGTTTACGGACGACGGACGACGGACAACGCACGACGGACGACGCACGACGGACAGTCAGGCCATGACATAAGCCCATCGGGCCTTTGGCCCAGATGAGCTAAAAATGTACCATGATATTTAAAGATGTAGCCCCAAAATGGGAGAAAAACTGCAAACTTTCAACTACGCTGTTCGATAACAGCGAGGTCAATATATACACTCAGAAGCCCATAAAACTAGAAGTGTTCAACGATCACTTAGACTTGGTAGAGTGCAATGGCCACTGTCAGCCTTACTACAACGCTTCATGTGATGTAAGATATAAAATCTGTGCGAAGCAATCTCCAAAATTTCCACTTTGCGCTAATCGGTTTGCAGTCGTTATTAATCGGCAGCTGAATTACAGAAATTTGTACTGAGGAATCATGGGAATTATCTGGCGCACGCAGTCTGGCCGTACACTATGGTGACCCAGTTAAATATTGTCAATTTGCTGTTAGATCCAAACTTCTGCCCAATGTAGGTCTACCTGTACTTTCAACTTCTGTTGTCTTCTTTTCCACAATAAATCGTTAATTAAATTATCATTGAGCATGGTTGTAGTTCATTTATTCTGGGGTACCTTATAGACTCTAGGAGATAATAAGGGAAGTTCATTTATTTGCTTCACTTCTAAACTGATGGCCCCCTACGGTAGTACCGGGTGGGCATGATATTACTATATTTGTATGTTAATTTGTTTTATGGTGCATCTAAAATCCCAAAATACATAATCTATCATGTTCCTCCGAACTACAGACATTTGGTGATTCGAATGGCTTTATGTTTACACAATATATCAACAACAAGTTTGAATCAGGTCGAATTCAAAGAAATGTTCTGACCCACTCGTCATAAGCCTCAATTTTCCGCGTTAAGCATGGGAGGTAATTATATGACATAACCAAATCTGGCAACCAATACAATTTTCTTACAACCGAAGTTCAAAATACTACAGAAATATCACGTGACAGAGTTAGATACAGGGTCTCACAGCGTCCTTAAAAAGGACACAACTATAAAATCAAATGACCATTTTTCCACAAAATCAAATGACTTTATTTTAGAAAACTCATACATTAAAGTGAATATCAGGGGCAAAATACACCTTTTGTGTAAAACACATACTCAAAGAACACAAATTGACAATGTTTTTGCATGTTCAACACCATTTGAGTGATATAAGCCATTTTGCGAAATTAGTTTTTTTCAAATAACGACAAAGCTATTTTCAAACAAGGACTTTGGCGAAAATCCTGCATCTAACCATGCGTGAAGCACAAGCCCCATTATATGTAACGGCTAGACTCAGAGAGAAAACGAAAAGGAAAAGCTGTTGCATTCGTGACGACGAGTACATTCAGTTTGGCTTCCCCAATTCTGTTCTCTTGTTTAATTAAATAAATGTATAATTTAGGGTACATTTCGTTGAATAAATATTATTGATGACAGGAGGTTTGCATCAGGAGCGCAAGAAGAACGAATATGCATAGTATGCCGCATCTGACAATTTAGCGGAACGCTTATTTGCACATGAATAGACTTCCTGGATAAATCTAGAGGGATATGTTAATTAATTATTATTGTTACCAGTGTTCTTAACTAACAGTCAACATATATTTTGTTTCCTTGGAAGTACAAATAAATCAACCCAGCATCGCCAACAGGAGTTAACATAGGCGAGCCATGATTTTGATAATTTTCAGTGATATGTAGTGTCACGGCCTCTCACAAAACTCCCATGATTCATTGGACCACCTTCGGCGGTTCGACTCGGGATGCTGGAGTTGCATTCACGGCTGCTTGAATTGTTTCCGGACATTTCAAGTTGTCTTCCCAGGTGGCAGTTTGCCAGTTCCCGCTAGGGGGCAATGCTTTCAAGTGGATGCAGTTATACGGATAACATGCCATCGATGATACTGAATACATCGTTAGACACTTCTAGTTTTATAGACTTCTGATACAGTGTAAGCAAGAATATCAGTCAGAGAAAGTTGAAAATTTCCCTCCGCTTAGACAAACTTCAGCCTCACCATAGCATGTAATTAACCACAGCGTTTGGAATAGCAATGATGTCAGTCATACGACACTCGGCATTATGACGTGTCGTTCAACAAGCAGTATGGACGCCCACTTTCAATTGTGACGTTGCAATGTTGAAAAGCAAGCCAGTGCGCTCCGCCGTGGCCATCGAAAAAATAAACGGCATGCCATGCGATTAACTTTTGATGATCATTTCCTCCGCTTTTCTCATGAACGCTGGACACAAATTGAGATTAATGTGGTCAAAAATACTTCATTCTGTACCTGTTGTAACATACGTATGTCACTCTCACAGAGTTTCAGAAAACTCGATGGCAGTCTAGATTTTGAGGCTGATTACATCTTTAAATGAATCATTGAGTTGATGGGCTGCAAAACCATAAGGGAAGCAGCCCTCAAACTACAATTTCAATCAATATTCAATAATAGATATAATATTATAACTATATTTTATATTAATATATTTTATATATATATATTATTATAATAATAATTTATATTTTTTTGTTCTTTGTGTACCTACTCGCCCCATAGAGGGCGCCTCTAATGGCAATACAGATTCACTCATTCAATAGGGAATAGCACAAAGAAATGTTAAAGATGTAATCAGCCTCAAATGTAGGATGGAATCGATCTGTCCCAAACTCAAACTCCATGAAAATGACACATGTTACGACAGGTACAAAATGAAAAAAATAAACAACTAAACTTGTTTCCACTATTCACGAGAAAATAGAAGGAATTTGTCTTGTCATAGTATGCCGTTTATTTTTCGATGGCCATGTCAAGAATCGTTCACACGTGTGGTGCATTCTGCCTATATATGCTCTGCCACTCTACCGCAGGGGCCGCGGGTTCTGGGCTAGTCCCCCAACTTTTTGAGACCTCAATGTTATACGTCCTATCTTAGATAGCACCAGTCCAACATTTAACATGGCCGATACAGAGTTCAGCCCCCCCACACACTTTCAAATGTGCTCCACGGCTCCTGTACCGAACATTTAGGCATGAGCCATGACGTTATCCCTTGGCTGCAGCTGTTCCGCATTCAGATTCGTGAGCGTCGCTACGTCACTTTTCCTCTTCACGGGCTGTCACAGTGACAAGTAATTCTCAAAAAACATTTCGACCCCTGTAAACCCATCGAAGCGTGCTGAGTTCTTGTATTTGTTGTATATGGCAATCACACTTTCGTCAAATATAATACCTATGATGCTTTAGCAAACTTCGCTGCTGAAAAACAGACAGAAGAGAGTTTACAAAATCCATCGATTTTGAGGCTGATTATTACATGTTTAAATTTGTCTGTAAAATTTGATATTTGTTTGGGGACGAATTGACTCACAGCCTAACAATGGACGAGTTTGTTTGGGGACGAAATGACCTGCAGCCTAACAATGTAACTGCCTAATAGCAGTACCGTACACGAAGAAAACAGGTGAGACAGTCACAGTTTCAGTTTTCCAAGATGGCAGCCCCCTTAAAAAACATCACATTCTGAAACCCAAATTAAAACCAGAATATTCCTTCATATCATCTCTGACTACTTTTTGTGTATATTTATCTCGTAACTACATAACATATGCATATTTATGTAGGCGTACTTTGCGATAAAACAGCGCGAAATCTAAATAAATTAACGTCAAACAGCAGACGACGAAAGACGCATGACTCCAGTTGCCGTAACGTGCATTGCAATTTGCAGGTTAATTCTCGTACATAATTTATATTATAAAGGCTGTAATTCTTATATATATTAATTCACTTTATTACATATTAGAAGCGCCTGTTAATTTTAGAAGTCATAGTAAATTATTAAGATGTATCACGAGTAGAATTTCACGTCTTTAATTTATACGAAACTGTTACGACAGGTAGCTCTGAGAGATAAGTCACGTGCAGACGATTTTGACAAGGAAATCCAGACAAAATGCCAAGCTGTTCATGGCTTTTGATTTATATCTGTTTTTAACTAATAGCTGTGCTATGACATTTATTCCGTAGCATTTGACATATGAGTGTACAAGGGGTATGATGTTGTCTGATTTCATATGCGTCTGGTAGCTGTGTGAATGAAGGATGGATTATCCATCTCCGGCTGACAACCGCATGATCAGTCTGAACAACTCCAGCCGGAGGTCCTCATCTCATGCATCTGGGAGATCCGAGCCTCTGTACCCGGCCCTGGACGATTTTGACATTTGGGATGACGATGATTTTGATGTGTCTCGCTCTAGTCGGAGTAGTTCTCCATCAACAGGCAGCCGGCCAACATCAGTGTCCCCTCCTCCTCCACACACAAAAAAATATCTCTATCCCAAGAAAGAGTTTGTGGAAGAACTTCGACCAGAGGAGATCAGGTGGTTTTATAAGCAGGAAGGGGATAAGAAATGGACCGCCTTTATCGGCTATGACTCTCTTAGAATTGAGTGTAAATACAGAGAACTGGCATTCGGTTTAGGTGAAACTAACCAGAATAATGTGGAGATGATTCTTGTTCGTGGAGGACTGTATGAAGCTGATGTTGTGTCGAGGAAGTGTTACCCCGTCTACTGGACAGGTATAATTATGTACAGGCATGGAAATAAGGGTCAGTGATCAGCAAAATTTGCTGATCAAATTTGGATACTAACTAATCAAAATGGCACAGCCTTTTATGGTCAAAGAGGTTTTGCTGATCAGATTTAAAGTTCTCAAATAGAATTGCTCATCAAATTATTTTCCTCTATTTCCTAGTCCAACATGTAGCTCCTACAAGATATTTATAATAATGATTCTGTTGAACGTAGAGTCTGCTATTACGACTTGGCCGGTCAACCGGTTAGGCAATTATTGCCCATTCGGCACTATCCCAACAACTACATCTGGTGAGTGATTTGATGCGGGGCCTTGTTCTTACGTAGTATAGAAGATGGTCCCACCGGAGCTACTTCAGATTATTCATGCAGGTAATTTCAAAATATAATTCTGCGAACATGCATGTAAAATATTAACAACAAATCAAATTACACAATTAAATTGTTATACTTTACCGTACACTAAGACAGTTTCACATAATATTTAGCTTATATTGTTTAACAATACTAAAAAAATCCTGAGGAGAAATAGGAAATGTCAAATTCTCATCTTTTGACACATAAATGGATCCTGTTGAGAACAAAAATGTGAAATTGGGCAAATTATGTTTTTTGTCAAAAAGTATTAATCAAATTGGATACACTAAAAGGTGACAATTTAATGTCGGACACCCCCAAAATGTGGCCCTGAAATGTGAAAATATAAGGGTGCACTCCACACTTACAATTCATGTAATGAATGCAAAAAGTAAGCAAGTAAGAAATGCACCCTAAGACCAGTAAACATGGTAAATAATGTAAACTTCCTGTCCTTGGTGAAGGGTAAAGTGAATAACTTTATCGATTGTACAACAAAAAGGGCTGTCACAATGACCTACAATGTACAGTACGTTTACTACTTGTGTCTATATGCACAGATAGGAACTGTGTTTGGATGCTCCATCTGTTACAATATCAAGGCTGACTCATTTAATAATATCTATCACAGCATGATACATATTTTATGGCAGCTACAATGTATATGGTTTTGCAATTAAAAAGTCTATCTGCCCTATGTGTATATTATTGCACATGTTCATAGGAATAGATATCTAATATTTTCTGAGTCTCTTCCCAGCATTATAATAGTTGTGCCACATACAGAAAATGCTGTCTAAAAGCTCTGTAAAAAGTATGTTGTGTTAAAATTACATTGATGTGCATGAATCAGTGCTTGATTCATTTATTTGGCTACACTATCAATTATCCTTTTCTAAAATATGTGGCAGTGACTAGGAAATAATTGTAATGCTACCTTTTTATATAGCACATTGTAAATAATTTAATATCCTACTCGGTCACTTTCTTTTGCTATTTTAATTCTGTCCAGTTTGCCTCAAACATTCCAAAATGTTTTTATAAAAGCCATATACTTTTATGACAAGGATGCCTTGAACTTTCAGTTCATGAAAGATCAGTTCTTGCTAGAGCAGCTATGGCTTAAACTTAATGGTTCTTTTGGCTTGCCAGGAATGGGGGATGGGTGGGAGGATTTTATTTTTATTTTGAGTTTGGCATAGTATATTCTACACGAAATATGCTTTGAAACAAGCTGACAGGTGAACTGTTATTTCTGTTTGCAGAATAAATAAATGATTGTTCTCTTATACATTTTTGAAGCAACAACCTCGAAAGAATAAATTAGCTCTCAAATCTCGGGTGAAGCATGTGAAATGGGACTTTCAGTGCTTGTCGGTACACCATGCTAAAACAACTTGCGCCTTTAGATCCTGCAGAATGAAAAAATAATAAACAAACCAGTAATTTTAATGAGCCCCATTCAGGCCATCCAAAAATAAATTCCTGTTTCCAGTAACGGGCATCTCCAAAAAGTGGGTAGGTAGGTAGGCGGCAGGTTTTTTTTTTTTTTTTTTTTTCAACCTTCTGCACGAACACGGATGTTATCTGGCTATTACACAAAAACAAAACAAAATAGTGTTGTGGAATACTTTTATATCCATCAAAGTGTTTTTGTATACAGGGCAGACAACCCTGCCACCCGTGTACACCATATCGCTGGGTTGTCAGAGTGGGAAATTGTTGGACAATGAGGGATGATCAATCTGATTAAAATCCCACATCTGCGGAAGTCTCAGATCACTGGAGATGCGGTCTAACATATTTACGAACAATGAAGCAACTGCCGTTTGTTCAACTCTGTCCTGGACGAGTTTGACAAAGCAGGCACTTTATTTCCTGGTTCCATTGGGATAGAAGATAGTACATAGGTCATTCAGTTTATTGCAAATACACTTGCTTGGATGATTGTAAGGAGACTATCAACACGGCTGTGACAATATAAGGCAAGCAGAAGTTGCGGTGTATTCCTGACCGGTGAGTTGCATGGACTACTTTTTTTTTCGAATCAAACTTCAGTTGCAATTCTTGCTTCTTTAGTATTTGTTGGCAGTTTGTTATGAGAATTCTACCTTTCATGTTTTATCAGTTCTGTTATTTGCAGTTTCTGCATGTTCTTGTTCAGAGCTGAATAAAACAAAACTAGTAAAACATGAAAGGTAAAATTCTCAATACAAACAACAAATACCAAAGAAGCAACAATTAAATGCGAGAATTAAAACAACTGCAATTGAAGTTTGATTTGAATAAAAAATAATCCATGCAACTCACCGGTCAGGAATACACCGCAACTTCTGCTTGCCTTTCATTGCCACAGCCGCGTTGATAGTCTCCTTACAACCATCCAAGCACCACAGTGCATTTGCAATAACCTGAAAGACGTATGTACAATCTTCTATCCCAAGGCAATGGAACCAGGAAATAAAGCGACTGCTTTGTCAAACTCGTCCAGAACAGAGTTGAACAAACGGCGGTTCCCTTGATCTGGAGTCTTCTTTGGCGGTAGAAAAGATTTACACCTTTCTCTTGTAGCTGCCATCATTTTGGTGAATGCGTTGACCTTTGGCCTATCCAACTGTTCATTTTTAAGATTAAATATCATAACTTTAATCTCCGAATCGAATTCCAACAATGTCGAAAAGTCATGTGTCAGTTCACATTCTATCCCAGAGTCCGAGTCCGTTTGTCCGATATGAAGAGTTTGGATATTATGAATATCCCCACTGAAATCTTCAGGCACGATTTCATTCAACACTTTGATTAATTTTTATGATAAATGAACTTTCTTCAATTCGTTTTTATACGCCCGACAAAAGTCGGACGTATTATGTGATGGCGGTTTCCGTCCGTCTGTCCGTCCCTCGTGTCTGGTCTATATCTGGGACAGTTTTCTATCTACAGTTCTAATTTTTGGTGAGTGGATACCCTAGGGGGAAACGATGTGTCGCGTACCAAAATGAAGGTCGAGGTCAGAGGTCAAAGGTCACAGGCCTGAAAAACAGGAGATCACTGAAGTGTTCGTGTCCGGTCTATATCTGTGAACGTTTTCTATCCACAGTTGCAATTTTTCGTGAGTGGATACACTAAGTGGAGACGATGTGTCGCGTACCAAAATTGAGGTCGAGGTCAGAGGTCAAAGGTCACTGTTGCCTAAAATCAGGAAATCATTGATCATTGACAGTTTTCTATCTACAGTTCTCATTTTTGGTGAGTGGATGTCCTAGGGAGGAAAGATGTCTTGCGTACCGAATGTAAGTCGAGGTCAGAGGTCAAAAGGTCAATGTGACAGAAAAATCAGGAAATCATTAAAAATTTCTAATTTTTGGTGAGCGGATACCCTAGGGGGAAACGA
Organism: Hanleya hanleyi; assembly: GCA_036873755.1. Lineage (NCBI taxonomy): Eukaryota > Metazoa > Mollusca > Polyplacophora > Lepidopleurida > Hanleyidae > Hanleya > Hanleya hanleyi. The sequence continues at coordinate 116,165 of JAVTVY010046745.1, forward strand.
TGTGTCACGTACCAAAATGAAGGTCGAGGTCAAAGGTCACAGGCCTGAAAAACAGGGAATCACTGAAGTGTTCGTGTCCGGTCTATATCTGTGAACGTTTTCTATCCACAGTTGAAATTTTTCGTGAGTGGATAGGCTAGGTGGAGACGATGTGTCGCATACCAAAATTGAGGTCGAGGTCAGAGGTCAAAGGTCACTGTTGCCTAAAATCAGGAAATCATTGATCATTGACAGTTTTCTATCTACAGTTCTAATTTTTGGTGAGTGGGTGCCATATGGAGGAAAGATGTCTTGCACATCGAATGTAGGTCGAGGTCAGAGGTCAAAAGGTCAGTGTGACAGATAAATCAGGAAATAATTAAAAATTTCTAACTTTTTGTGAATGGATTCAATAGGGGCAAATGAAGTGTCGCATACCAAAAAGTGGGTCAATGTCAAAGGTCACTGTGATTCCAAAATCAGGAAATTCTGAAAAATTACATTTTTTTTGTGTCAGTAGGTGGACACGATGTGTCACCTACCAAAATGTAGGTCAAGGTCACTGTGACCCCAAAATTGTGAAATTGTAAAATCAGGAAATCATTAAAAATTACAAATTTAGTGTAAGTGGATTCAATAGGACAAAATGAAGTGTCGCAAACCAAAAATCGGGTCAAGGTCAAAGATCACTGGCCCTAAAATAAGATGCTTTTGTGTCAGTAGATACATATAGGGGGAAACGATGTGTCACCTACCAAGATGTAGGTCAAGTGACAAGGTCACTTCATGAAAAATTCTCGTCTGAAGGGAATCCATTTGCAGGAAAACTACTATTTTCTTGTTTTTGACTATTGTCAATTTCAGTGTGGGATATGTGAGCTCTCAGTCTCAGCTCTTGTTTCAAGGTCAACTAGTTATCAAGAGTTAAGCTCGTTTTAGTTTATCATTCAATATAAGATGTTATATATGTTACATTCACAGAAGTACAAAAATTGTAGGCTAGCTACCAATTGGAATCAAGGCTATTAAACAGCCTTGACATTTGGACCAAAGTAATTCCAGATACACGGGCGTATATTGAAGCCCCTTGGGCTCTTGTTGACGATGTGTTCGCCGTTAAGAACAGCCGAAAAGGCGAACACGCCGGATTGCCGCAACCTCGCCACCAGGGGTCGCTTCTGCTGCAGGAAAATGGTCGCACTTCAGCAGACCCCTGGTAACACGGTCGTTCGATTTGCCAAGATTTTTGGTCCCGTGATCCTTTGCGAAACGTCAAACAACACCGACACAACGTCATAACTGGAAATTAATCGCAACAATACACACTGACGACGTCACGTCACAAACGCATTCCTAAGACCTGTGTGACTTAGTGCAAATGCATGATCTCCACAGAGACGTTTACGTTGTGTTTTACATTCTATGCGTTCGTGCATTATCCAATGAGAGGCCGTAATGCTGACCGTGCCACCAGAGTCTGTAGGGAGAACAGGACCGGATGACTCTGGATTCGAGATTGGGATTGCCGCTGCCTCGTCCGCCATTACGAAGAAGAGAAAAAGACAAAGCGACTTTCTGATTGGTCGATATCCAAAACAGAGTACTGTCCCCTTTTGACTAACACAGTTTGTGCCCTTGCGAACTTTGTCAGCTCGAACATTTTTTTTACCGACTTCAAACTTTTTTTTTCCAACGGATTTTTGGGGTCGGTCGGGTTACGGGAAACAGGACTATTATTATGGACGGCCTCAAGGTACCCAGGAGCTTGATTCTGAATGTTAGAATTGGTGGAAATACAGAATTGATGATCATTAATATGAGAATAAATGAATGTAAGGAGAAGATTTACTTTCCTTTATAATATTCCAGAAAGACTCCCGTTGACTATAGTATATCTGCCCAGATGATCAAACAGAGTGTCGATGTCACAACGGAATGTAACTTCTGTAATATCACCCTACTGAATCGACAAGTGTGATTATAGGTGAATGCACCAGTCCATTTGTCATGTGACCATGAACTGTAGGTTGAATCACTTCACATTGAAGCCGCATAACAGCTGCAATGTTATAATGAGGCAACATATGATTATATATCAGATATGTCGACAGTCCATTGTAGCTACCATTTGTCTTAATTGGCAACAGTCCATTTGGCGAATCATTAGATCAGACGATGTGCTCTCTGTGCATCATTCACAAGTGCATGTTGACCTACAATGGACTGTCGATCGGTCCGATGATGATACAATGGACTGTCGTAATATCAGACAGACAGAGAATATACTATAATGGTTCATATTCCTCTTAAACACACACAAGTGGAAGGAATCGAGAGATGAATGAGTCAGTGATACATGAGGCAGGTAGTAAGTTCCCACGTGTTCATTTTGTGCTCATTTCCTCACACTATAATTCGATGCTAATACCTACAATGGACTGTCTACCAACACCTAAAAACACCTCTCGCCGCAAAAATGTTTAAAATTTTTGTTAACTTGAAATAGTAATAACCCTACGTTTGGTGACAATATAGTACGATATTTCTCCTTCAAAATATGACTGGACACCAGTAACCATACCTGTCATCGATATGCTGAAAATCGTTCATTTTCGGCTGTGGTCACTGTCGTCTGGTCAGACACACGCCCACGCTTGATAACGAAAGCACTGGAAAACCTACCATTGACTGTAATTTGACACGTGACCGGCGGTTTTCACCTATAATCATACTTGTTGATTCAGTAGGGTGAATATTATAAGTATAAAGGAAAACTTTATTTATTCTCATTATTATAAATTCTCTATTTCCACCAATTCGAGTATTCAGGATCAAGCTCCTGTGCTTAAACATTTTGCAGTACATGTATTCAGCATGTTACAGAAGTATGATTTCCTGTGAACTTCTTGTTCATGTTGTTCAGGCTTCAGGATGAAATGGACTCAAATACATACATTTACTTGTAATATCTCCTAAAAAAGATCTACATGTACACGTGTCCCTCATTATATTGCTGTAGTTGGGAGACAAAATAGTGACCGAACAATCTATGAGTTAATTTATACTATAATCATGATAGTGAGTTTTCGTTGCAGCATCATCATCATATTGCACACCATTGGCCATGCTATACTGAAACCTGCTTTATAATGAACTGTGTTTAACGAGGGATGATTGTAATTTCTTCAATACTCCAGGTGATGTCACAGAGGTATTGAGAGGGATGTGGTTCTACGATGGTAGTTGGCAGCCCATTGATGAAGGCTTCTCAGTTCAGATAGAGACGGAACATCTCTCTCAGTTTGTTGGCAAGAAAATAGAAGATTATCCTGTGATCCCTATTAAGGGACAGAAAACAGGTATGAAAATTTCTAATGGAGAATTGTGTGTGAATTTGAGCAGACATTGTAATTCAGGCGGGGAAGGGGGGGGGGCACCGGGAGCCCAATCTCCAATATGAAAAGAAGAGGGGGGGGGGGTGGGTGGATGGGTGGGGGGGATGGGGGGCAAACAAAGACCACTTTGGCTCACCCAATAATTGTGACTGAAGTTTCTTGAAATGGGTTGAAAAGCAGTAGAGAAGCATCTGAAATAACAAAATTTTCCAGGGGGCATCTCCGTCTCCCACTTTCTTCCTGCACAGGTCCAAATAATTTACGTGACTAGTTTTAAATTGCAGTTTTATGCAAAGTGCCAACTTCTTCCAAGTGTTTGTTCTATCTGAATAGTGTTAACTCCAGAATTATCATTTTCATATCATATTTGCATCTCTTTTTCGATAAAAACGTTAATTAACACCGAAAATTGCCGCGTTTGGCACCTACAACTTCAAACAATTCAGCTTGGAGTGAGTGAGTATGATTTATGATCACTTTCAACTATATTTCTGTCATATCATGATGTTGGATCCTACATGTATTCCTTTTCACACCCGGGAACCCCATGGGTGCCCCAGGTAGTAGCCTTTTACAAGAATCTGTCTGAGGAGCTGAGGCCTATTCTTATCATGACCTGGGGTATGCACAACAACATCCAAAGTCAACACCGAGAGCTCCACAGTGCCAAGTCAGCTTGGCATTGATGCAATAACTTTCGCATCGATGAAGCGACCTTTTCTTGCATCTATTATTAAGGTGTTAGAAGTTGACTTTGACTTAATTTGACGATGATTTCATCTGAACACTGTTATTGAGATTTTTTTTGTCTCTTTGAAAGAGTTCAAAGGTGACAATTGTGAAATTTTGACCCTAGAAATTGTGAAACATTCATCCTAAAATCTTCTCTGAAAATGTGCCATGGTGTGTGAAATGAACGGTAATTAAATCTTCAAAATTTCCTGGGGGAGGACCCACGGACACCGCCCAAGGCTGCATTTGTGATTTTGAATGCTTTCTGAAAATGTTGAATTACTTCCACTGCGCCTGTAATTTTAAATGTTAATACATGTACCTCAAATGCTTTTTGAAAATATGTCAGACACAGCAATGTCACTCTGTGATATCCCTTTTTTTTTAACATGTTGAATACTATATATATATTAATGGGCCATTCAAGTATTACATATGCAAAAAATTTGATTTTTTTTATCTCCCTTCCCCTCCCATATGCAAAATTTAACCCAGTGTACATAGAAAAAAATTCTAACATTTAGACCCCCCCCCCCCCTAACTAATACTCTCTGGCTTGAATGCCCCCTAATAATCTGAAAGTCTTAATACTTTTGAAGAGCTGTTCCCAAGATTTTGCAGAAATTTCCACAAACTGCTCCATTTAAATTCAAATAATTCAGATTTGGAAATAAGAATATAAGTTGTCACAAAATTCTAATTGCCGGAGTGAACAGCTTTCAGAAAATATATACCTATTTTGGTGAGTTCATTTAGTGCGATTCAATTGATTCAATTCCCTTCGAGGAACTCACAATCTCTCTGCAGTCTGGCCAAGCACACTTTTGTGCTTCACCTAGATTGAATGGATCTTACTACGCATCAAAATTGTATGAGATATGCATAGTCATCCAATAATCAATCTTGAATTCAAACTTTTTGTGACAATCATCTTGTGTATCATCAAAATCGGAAGAAGAAATTTTCACAACATTGACTTCATTTTACCGAGGGTCCAATTTTCAATGAAACAGTTTTATGTAAAATTAGATCTAGGTCTAGTTTGTTTTGTCAATCACAATGTACATGTATAAATAATGTGATCAATAGATTAAGATATACCCATTTACATATCATCCCTGGCACCAGCCCTCGACCCCCATAGCAGCCATTGAGCCTTTGACCCTCTGGCTGATATTGGAGTCTTGGGCTGATACCAGGGCCGATACGGAAATGGGTATGCAATAATCTTTATGTAGTGCATGAAACAAGAGCTGAATAGGGGGCTAAATGTTCTAAATGTTTTGTTGAAAATTAACCATTCTTACACTCGTAGGTCTATTTACACACTGGTAAACTGTGCAATTTATCTCTAGAGGACGTTTTACTATGTAGAATGTTGTGACTTGTGAAATATACACATGTCCCGACATGTTGACAGGCTCAGGTGTTAATTTGGGAGATAATAATTTGCAGGGCGGGTGAGGAATGGTAGGCCTAAATGTAATCTGCATACAATCACTTGTCTCGGGTGACAGAATCACCCCCAGTTGAGAGACTACATGTACATAAACTCATCCATTGATATTTTGCCAACTGACACTTTTCAGCAAAGGGGAGAGAGATTACAGAAAGTTTTCAATATTTTTCAACCTTTCTTTATAATCAATCATTATTGATAATCAATTTGATAATGATGTTTCATAGGCATGCTCATTGTATGTTTGAGGCGCAGTTGGTGTGAGAAAGTTTATATATTTTAGATCAAGGGTGAAGTATTTCTTAAATAGAAAATGTACTGCCATTTGAGATTGTTTAATTGAGTTTCTGGTTTGATAATTCAAATGTTTGGAAGTGATTTGTAATGAAGTATATCAAGTTTGTATACATGTACATTACACTTTAATTTTCTCTTGCAGTTATTCATAACATAAAGTTTCAAGACTTCTATGTAGATTGGAATGGACTGGAGGATGTGTATATGTTCAGTGAGTCCACCTCATCTAGATTGGTCAGACATGTCAGCAAGTCATTAGGCTTCCAAAAATGTGAGTGACCTATACCCTTACCAAACTCTTGTAATACTATGGTAATGCTGTGGTAAGACTATGGCACCATCTGGTAATACTAGGGTAATGTATATGGTATGCAAACCAGATCATATGGTAATACTCTGGTTCATTTTCCATGGTCTGGTAATAATGTGGTTTGATCAGAACTTATGCAAATATGGACCCTACTGTGGTAATACTATGGTAAGAATCAAACTTTCGTTTTTTCTTCAACTTTTACTGTGGTAATACTATGGTTAGAACAAAACTTAACATATTAAGAAAATCTGTACTATGGTACCGTAATACTATGGTAAGGACAAAACTTTGCCCTAAAATGATTTTTTTCTTGTACTGTGGTAATACTGTGGTAAGAACAAAACTTAACATATTAAAAAAATCTGTGCTATGGTAATACTATGGTAAGGGCAAAACTTGGCCCTAAAAATGATTTTTTTAATACACCGTACTGTGGTAATACTATATAAGAACAAACTTTTAAAGAATGCCTATATATTAATGAGTACTAACATGACTAAGATAAGGAAATAAGCTGTCAAGAACATACTTATCTGTGTACATGTTTTCGTGTTTTCCAGGGGCATTGCGACCTGTTGATTCAAGGTTTAGATCATGTAATAAACATTTTAAAGTGACCATTTGCTTATTATTGTGGGTACATGTAGTACATATATATTATTTAAAGTAGTCTATTCCATACCTATTTTACCACTTCGTGACATCACTCTGTCCAACAATACAAATACCGTTTCACTGCATCTTATTTATTTTATTGTCGTGTAGATATGTACTTTCTTTCTTCGATAGCCATTTACAGTTGGCATATAACACAAGGCTATTTTCAACAACTTGCTCTGGTGCCGATGTTTCATTGGAGATACTTCCAACTTGAGCTTTGAGAAATTTGGAAATATCTCCAACGAAATGTCAGCATCATGCAGTATTACATGTAACTGTTATCCATAAAATAGCCTTGTGTAGATTGTCTTCCATTTTGAAATTTTCTTTTTTCCAGTGATTCTAGATCTCTTACACATGTGTACGTATTTGTTGACCAATAAATTATGTAGATGGCATGTCCGTTTCATTGACATTTTACTTCACATTTTGATCTTATTTGTTGGACATTATAATTCACACTTGAGGAAGTTTCATGTTGTTCAGCTTCACCAAGTCTGTTTCTTTCTTAGCCATTGTACCTGACTCAAAGAGAGGGTCTTTCACAAAGTTATAATATGGAAGAATTCTTTCTAATCTTCCCATATTATTCTGGAAAAGTTTTCCACCCACACCCATCATGCCCATTGGCATCATTTCCACATGCAGTTCCCCGACAAAGTCCATGTTACTCTATGGATGACCTTCTCTTTGAGTAGTTTTCTTGTTTTTAGTCATTTTGTTAAAATTATTGAAAAAATATATTGGAATGTCCATCGATCAGTGCTGATAAATGGTATGATAATAATGACTCACGACTGGCTCTGTTATTGTTTTCAAATGAAATAATATGAATAATACTATTGTTTGATTTCTAAGAACGAAAAATGTTCACAATTCACATCTATGTTTATGTATGCTGAACCTGTGTGATATGTAGATATGAACCATAGTTTAAAGTCCAATTTGTTCTAAAACTCAAACTTGTGAATTACATTTGCAGCTGGGACCAAACTTCAGCGAGGTTATTGTTATGAAGCCATTATGGATGACAAGCCAGCCGACATTAATCACCTGGTGTTTGTCATCCATGGTATTGGACAGAAGATGGACACTGGAAGCATTATACGATGTTGTAAAGAGTAAGTCTGCTAGCATATTCACGTCAGTCATGGAACAGTGAAGAAGATATTGTATTATGGTTCACTATTGTATGAACATGATTAAGGACTTGCTATCCACCTGAGGGGTTGAAATATGTCATTTTTTTTATTGTCTAGTTACAAAGTTCGTCAATTGATCTACCATATAATGAAAGCAGGGTTTTCAATCTCATTTTCCAGATAAGTAAAATTTGGAGTTTGATTTTGTTTTGGTTCTAGGGGTCCTCGTACACTCTGAAAGGTGTGAGGATTAGAGAGGATTACGAAGCCTTTACGAATTTTACTTGGCTCCCACTGACGCCCCGCTAATGCAGCAATCAGAGACTCAGTGCTAATTGTTGATTGAACCCGTTCACTGGCGCCCTTTATGCCTGATCCCAAGTAACATGTACTCAAACCCCCGCTACGCGTGTAGCGGGTAAGGAATGCGGCTCACTTTCTGAGCATATTTTTAGACTTAAAACTCAATTTATCTCACTTTAGTTTACAATTTTACAAAGCTTCAAAGCAAGAAGCAAACAATACAATATCTTTGAGCGTAACAAGAGTAATCCATGTCAGTGAAGGATTTTATCAGGGAATATTTGGCTAATAAAGTAGAATAACCACCTGCTCAGCTCTTTACGTCGATTTATCGCATATTAAATTTGAGTAGTTTCGCTGGTAAAAACTGAAATTTCTCGAAAACCGTACATCATAGAATTTGGACATAATTGAGATGGCATGGAGGCCTAGAATCGCGTCTTTCAGTTTTTTAGCCCACCATCACCAGATGGTGGGCTGTTCAAACCGCTTTTCTTCCGTGGTCCGTCGTCTGTCCGTCCGTCGTCCATCCGTCCGTAAACAATTCTTGTTATCGCGATTTCTCAGGAACTACTTTATGGATCCTTCTCAAATTTGGTACACAGGTTCCCCTTGGAGTCTAGTTGTGCAAGATTCCTTTTCTGGTCCGATTCGAAAATCCAATATGGCCACCAGGCAGCCATCTTGGATTTTCCCATGAAACCTTGTTATCGCGATTTTTCAGGAACTACTGCATGGATCTTTCTCAAATTTGGTACACAGGTTCCCCTTGAGGTCTAGTTGTGCAAGATACCTTTTCTGGTCCAATTCGAAAATCCAATATGGCCACCAGGCAGCCATCTTGGATTTCTCCACGAAACATTGTTATCGTCATTTCTCAGGAAGTGCTGCATGGATCTTTCTCAAATTTGGTACACAGGTTCCCCTGAGGGTCTAGTTGTGGATGATACCTTTTTCGGTCCGAATCGAAAATCCAGTATGGCCACAAGGCAGCCATCTTTGATTTCCCCCTGAAACCTTGTTATCATGAGTTCTCAGGAACTACTGCATGGATCTTTCTCAAATTTGGTACACAGGTTCCCCTTGGGGTCTAGTTGTGCAAGATAACTTTTCTGGTCCGATTCGAAAATCCAATACGGCCACCAGGCAGCCATCTTGGATTTCCCCATGAAACTTTATCGTCATTTCTCAGGAAGTACTGCATGGATCTTTCTCAAATTTGATACACGGGTTCCCCTTAGGGTCTAGTTGTGCAAGATACCTTTTTCGGTCCGAATCAAAAATCCAATATAGCCACAAGGCAGCCATCTTGGATTTCCCCATGAAACCTTATCGCAATTTCTCAGGAACTACTGGATGGATCTTTCTCAAATTTGGTACACAGGTTCCCCTTAGGGTCTAGTTGTGCAAGATAACTTTTCTGGTCCGATTCGAAAATCCGATATGGCCACAAGGCAGCCATCTTGGATTTCCCTATGAAATCTTGTTATCGCGATTTTTCAGGAAGTACTGCATGGATCTTTCTCAAATTTGGTACACAGGTTCCCTTTGGGGTCTAGTTGTGCAAGATACCTTTTTTGGTCCGATTCAAAAATCCAATATGGCCACCAGGCAGCCATATTGGATTCCCCCATGAAACTTTATCGTCGTTTCTCAGGAAGTACTGCAGTTGTGCAGGATAACTTTTCTGGTCCGATTCCAAAACCCAATATGTCCATCAGGCGGCCATCTTGGATTTCCCCATGAAGCTTTGTTATTGCGATTTCTCAGGAACTACTGCATGGATCTTTGTTAAATTTGGTACACAGGTTCTTCTCGTCGTCTAGTTGTGCAAGATACCTTTTCTGGTCCAATTTGAAAATCCAATATGGCCAACAGGTGGCCATCTTTGATTTTCCCATGCAACTTTGTTATCTAGTTGTGCAAGATACCTTTTTCGGTCTAAATCGAAAATCCAATATGGCCACTAGGTGGCCATCTTGAATTTCCCCTTGAAACATTGTTATCGTGAATTCTCAGGAAATATTTCATGGATCTTTCTGAAATTTGGTACACAGGCCCCACATGGGGCCTAGTTGTGCAAGATACCTTTTTTGGTCCGATTCGAAAATCCAAGTTACGCTTCAAATTAATACGGTATTCCAGAGTTGTGACCTTGCATCACAAGAGTCGTCGGATGAAACGGTGGGCCATATTCTATATATTGACTATAGAGAATATCCATACCTTCACCTTCCATATCAAGGAGTTCAAATAATTCGGAATTAAAATGTATTTCTTCAAATTTTAAATCAGTTTTCTTTAGTCCATGCAGTAGCAAGTAAACTGCCCCACCCTTTCGTCTGCCAGCGGGTCGGCTACATGAAGGGACGTCACTCTTGTGACTCAACGTCACAACTCGACAACTGTAGACTACTGCATGTTTCGATCCAAGGGAGATAATCAGGATTCAGGCACTTTCGAAGTTTCAACATTACTGCGCGGACTGGATCCCTGTATTAAGTATTGTACCATCTTACTATTTTCCAGCATGATATCTTAAAAGAGATATCTCAAACTAGCCCAGTAAACAGAACAGAATTAGCATTCGTTCCTAATTATAAAATCTTAAGTATGTTTCATAGCTCATGCCAAAGTGTCAAAGAGATTGGTCTTCGCTTCCAGTACCCAATGATGACTTGTGCAAAAAAATAAATAAATAAAAAAATACTACAAAACGAAGGCGAAGGATTCTCCATACATGTACATTCACTTTCAGACTAACTTTGCTCATTTCTCTTGTATTATAACAACCGACATAAGTACAGTTTCTAGAAATCTTGAAACTCCTGAAACTTAGATTATATCTTGGTGTTTTTCAGTGTCCCTTTTTCGATGTTCTGTAAACAATTCTGTAAACAAAATTACAAATCAATCATTTGTTCTAGTAACAATGGACAAAAAGATCCTCTTGTCATTAGCTTACAATTATCGGACAATGGTGGGCGCCAAGATCCTTCAGGATCTCTCGTTAAATTATCAAAATCTTTAGCGAGATATTCCGGCTTTCGCATTGTTCGGTAATTTTAACGATATTTCTTCGGTTTTGGGGCTCTAGAGAGAAAACTAATAAAAAAAATAAAAAAAAATGAGAGATCTGATTCTAGATCGAGGGGTGTTCTACCGTGCTGCTGATTTTCACGCAGTTATATTTGATACTTTTCTTGAAATTGACATTTGAAAATGATCGGTAGAATTCACGAAGAGCAAAGCTCAAATATGAATAATAGGCTTAATTTTATTCAAAGTTTAAAAGTATGAACATGTTTAGAATCTTTAGAAAACAGGCTTTCTAAAAATATATAGTTTTATATACATAATCTATAAAGCAAAGGTGAAAATGAGAGAAATGTCACTGAACGAGTGTTGATCAGTACAGGTGGATAGCGAGTCCTTAAGAACAAGAGTTTCTCCATCCAATCAGCAATATGTAACATACAGTACATTCCTCATGTTCCTTGTTATGAAATGCTGTGTTGTCAATCACTCCTACAACAAACTCCTTCTTCAATCAGATCCGTCAATGAATTGTATAACTGCTGGCTCATCTAGAGAAAGTATCCTGCTTTTTTGTTACCTGCAATCAGCATATGTATGACCCATTCTCATTGTAAACATCCTACTGTGAGATTCAACCTTTTGTGCACATGGCTCCCAGCCAATCGTCATTGGTAAAAAATGCTGAAGAAATGCTTTTCAAAATTTTCAAGTTTAACTGTTGCAGGAGTTCATAATGACAAGATGGGCATCTTCATGGAAATATGGTTTAATTTATGATGAAACCACTTGTATTATTTTGCATTCTAGTATACGTGAAACAGTGAACAAACAGAAACAGAAGCATTTTCCCAAATTTGACAGAACGAACAAACGATCAGAATTTTTGCCTGTGGAATGGAGGTCCTCTCTCTCATTAGATGGTGGTAAGTAGACCTCTCTCAGTGGGTGAGTTGTCATCCTGATTCCTATCATGGCAGTACATGTATATTATGATGACTTCATCTCTATGATATACACATACTACTGTCTAGAAAGTTGGAGCATGGACTCCAATCTAGCACCAGATCTACTGTCTTGAATTGTCCGTGTTTTAGCAAGTACGTTACAAAGGTCATCAATTTCACTAATGGTATGTTCAGGCCCGTTTGACCCACTATATCGCAAACAGCATGTTCAGGCCTGCATGTTCCACTGTTTCACTAATTATGCCCCCCCTCTAACTAGAGGGGGGGGGGGCATATAGCGATCGCTTTGTCCGTCCATCCGTCTGTCTGTCCGTCCGTCTGTCCGTCTGTCCGTCCGAATCTCTTGTCCGGGCAATATCTCGGTTAATATTTGATGGACAGGATTGAAACTTGCATGGAATGTGGCCAGTGGCTCGTAGTTGTGCAGCGTAGAGTTTTTTCCGAGTTCCGGTATCATTTTCAAGAGTTATGGCCCTTTTTCTGAAATCTCTGTGAATGGGACTTGTCCGGGCTGGATCTTGGTTAATATTGTATGGACAAGTATGAAATTTGCATGATATGTGGTCAATGACCCACAGTTGTGCAGCGTAAAGTTTCTCCACGTTTCGCTTGTATTTTCAAGAGTTATGGCCCTTTGTTCCTGAATTCTCCGTGAATTGGGACTTGTCCGGGCTGGATCTCGGTTAATATTTGATGGACAGGATTGAAACTTGCATGGAATGTGGCCAGTGGCTCGTAGTTGTGCAGCGTAGAGTTTTTTCCGAGTTCCGGTATCATTTTCAAGAGTTATGGCCCTTTTTCTGAAATCTCTGTGAATGGGACTTGTCCGGGCTGGATCTTGGTTAATATTGTATGGACAAGTATGAAATTTGCATGATATGTGGTCAATGACCCACAGTTGTGCAGCGTAAAGTTTCTCCACGTTTCGCTTGTATTTTCAAGAGTTATGGCCCTTTGTTCCTGAATTCTCCGTGAATTGGGACTTGTCCGGGCTGGATCTCGGTTAATATTGTATGGACAATTATGAAATTTGCAAGATGTGTGGTCAGTGCCCTATAGTTGTGCAGCGTGAATTTTCTCCGCGTTTCGCGTATATTTTCAAGAGTTATGGCCCTTTTTTCTTCAAATCTTTGTGAATTGGGATTTGTAGGGCTGGATCTCGGTTAATATTGTATGAACAAGTATGAAATTTGCATGATATGTGGTCAGTGACCCATAGGTGTGTAGCGTGAAGTTTCTCTGTTTTCGGTTATATTTTCAAGAGTTATGGCCCTTTGTTTAAACCTAAGTGAATGGGATATATTTATTTGTCCAAGCTGGATGTCAGTCCATAACTGATTTGAACCAGGAAAATGGCTATATTATATGTTATTCTACATTCCAAAGCAGACAACATAGGTCCTGAAGTATGAAATTGCCCCAAAAACAGTGAATTGGGTGCGAAATTCAAAATTCACTGATCGCTTCATAATTTCACCACAATATACTCCCAAGGAATGTAGATCTCATAACCAGGTCACATTTTCGGATTTGGCGAAAGCCCTGGCGACCATCTTGCATCGAAGCATCGTATTATCACTTGTTGCTTGATACTTGGAATATGTATTTTGTGAGGCATGGTAAAAAAGTGACTGAAACAGAATTTTTATAATTATCCAAATTAGGCCTCCACCAACCAATAAAGAACAGAACAATTAATGGCGGGGCAGTGTCGGCTTAAAGTGGACGGGGGGGGATACAATTGAGCAATCTCTGATTGCTTCCTTCCTGTGTGTTGTGTTCATGCCTTCATGATTCACTTAATAATTTCACTGGTGGCGTGTTCAGGTCTGTATGATCCACTATTTCAGAAATGGTGTGTTCAGGCCTGTATGATCCACTAACGGCGTGTTCAGTCTTGTATTATGCACTATTTCACTAGCGTTGTATTCCGGCCAGTATGATCCACTATTTCACTAATGGCATGTTCAGGCCTGTAAGATGCACTATTTCATTAAAGACATGTTCAGCCCTGTATGATCCACTATTTCACTAATTGTGTGTTCAGCTCTGTATGATCCACCATTTCATGAAGGGTGTGTTCAGGCCTGTATGATCCACTATTCCACTAACGGCGAGTTCAGTCTTGTATTATGCAATATTTCACTAATGGTGTGTCTAGGCCTGTATGACTTAACTATTTCACTAATGCAAGTTCAGGACTGTATGATCCACTATTTCACTAATGGTGTGTTCAGGCCTGTATGACCAACGATTTCACGAATGGTGTGTTCAGGCCCATATGATCCACTATATCGCTAATGGCGTATTCAGGCCTGTATGTTCCACTATTTCACTATAAATGTTGTGTTCAGGCCTGCATGATTCACTATTTCACTGATGGCGTGTTCAGGCCTGTATGGTCCACTATTTCAGTAACGTCGGGTTCAGGACTGTATGATCCACTAGGACTAATGGTGTGTTCAGACCTACATGATTCACTATTTCACTGATGTTATGTTCTGTATGAGTCACTATTTCATGTCATATTCAGGTCTCTATGATCCACTGTTTCCTCATTGGCATGTTCAGCTCTGTACATGTATGATCCACTATTTCACTAATTGTTCAGCCCATATGATCCACTATTTCATGAAGGGTGTGTTCAGGCCTGTAGGATCCACTATTTCACTAACATTGTGTTCAGGTCTGTATGATCGACTATTTCACTAATGGCATGTTCAGGTCTATATGATCCACTATTACACTAATGGCTTGTTCAGACTTGTATGATCCACTGATTCACTGTTAGTGTGTTCAGGCCTGTATGCATGGTATGAGCCACTATTTCACTCGTGGTGTGTTCAGGCCTGTATGAGCCACTATTTCACTCGTGGTGTGTTCATGCCTGTATGATCCACTATTTCATTAACAGTGTGCTCAGGCCTGTATGATCCACTATTTCGCTAATGCTGTTTTCGGGCCTGTTGGTTGGTTGGTTGGTTGGTTATAAGGAAATCCCTCCCGTTAACTTGAAGCACCCTCTGCTAAGGTAATACATGTAGAAATTACTGTTTGAGTTTCACATAGGAGTCGGACACATGGTTGATGGTACCAGGAGTCTATAAAACTAGAAGTGTCTAATGATCACTCAAACTATGTAGACTGCAATGGCCACCGTCGGCCTTTCCACAATGCTTCATCTGACATTTAAGATGATAAAATCTGCACAATACAATCTCCACAATTCTCACCTTGCGCCGATTGGTTTGCAGTCGTTATTAGTCAGCAATTGTTGGCAGCTGAATTACTGAAATTTGAACTGAGGAATCATGGGAATGATCTGGCGCACGCAGTCGGGCCATATGCAGTGACCCACTTACATATTGGCAATTTGCCATCTTTGCTGACATCGGGGTCAACATTTATTTCGTTAGATTCAAACTTCTGTCCAAAGTAGGCCTACCTATACTTTCGATTCCTGTTGTTCTCTTGTTGTCCACAGTGTTCCCGGCCTGGAAATGATAAGATTTATGATAGCAAATTAAAAAAAAACAAAAAAAACAGCAAACAAACAAGAAAAATTCTGCAAAAATATTCACCTGGGGGTTCAGTCATGACACTACCTCAGGGGATTCCATGGATGCTCCAATGTTAAAATCCCTATGATAGAATTTTTTGTTTAGCTGAGTACACATGTACATCTGTACATACAAAGTTTGCTGCAGTTATGAGCTGTCACTGGATGATTATCAAACTTGATACACATGTGTTTTATGATTAGAGGATGTACTTGTGCTATTTTTGAGATGAAATATTATTTTTGTCCAAATTATGGTGAATGAGAGTTTTTTGTTTACCAAATTGTACATGTAGGCCTTCAACATGTACACATGTACATGTAAATAGAAAGTTTGCTGCAATGGTCCATGGATGATTATGAAACTTGGTACACATATTTCATATGATTCGAGGATGTGCCTGTGTTATTTATGAGATGAAATATTAATTTTTGTTCAAATTTTGAGGGTTTTGTCTCAGTAATTTGCCAAAGATAATGTTCATACATGTACACCTGTACATGAGAAGTTTGCCGAAGCTGTCAGCTTTCATTGGATGAGTTTGACACTTGCTACACAAGTTTATTGAGATTCGAGGATGTGCATGTGCTATTTAAGAAATATGACATGAAATATGAATATTTATTGCCCAAACCTACACCTGCTTTGCTATATGCCTTAATTCCGCCAGGAATATACCATACAAACGTTAAACGGAAGTTTAAAACAAAAGTAATCTCCCCCTGGGGAGTTACCTCCCCCGGGAGTTATCTCCCTTTGGGGAGCTCTCTCAGCTCAGCCAGGATATATAAGGCCAGCTCCCAGTATACACTTCCTCTTTTCTCGTTTGTAACCTCCAGTGGTTACATCAGGGAGTTCCATACAGCTAGTTGTTGTTGTTAAATTTTGTACTCTATTTACGGAAAAGTTTTTCTTGAATTATGTCTGAGTATTCTATCCCAATTGTGTTGCCGTTCGTGTGGGCGAGTTTCGTGCTTAGACGCCCACACACGTTGTTTCGCGTGTAAAGATAAATTATGCTATCGAAATAACACATGTGTGAATTTTTGGGATTCATGTACTTGGAAAAATTATGCTTAAGCACGTAGGTCGTACCTACTGCAGGCTACTGAAAACCTCGTTCTATCGGAGGTCGATAGACGCGTTTTTGAAATTGCCTTAGTGAAAGACATCAATATTGTAGAGGTCCCGTTTTGGATTTGTCTCCTAAATTGAAAAGTCTCGCACCTTCTTCTGTGTCTGGTAATATTCCCCCTAGTGGTACCGCCCTACAGGTAGATAACCAGAGTGTGCTTGAAAGTCTAGCCTTCTCTGGTTTAGCATTGTCTGGGAAACCGGTTTCTTTGTTCAGACAGACAAAGGCCAGGTCATGGCGGTCGGAACACTCCATTGTCTCCGACGGACAAAAGAATTTGATCTCACCGCGTGTAGTTCACCGACTCCTTTGTCATTTGGTCTTTCTCCGGCTGATTCTTACAATAGGAATAAAAATCGTTCTGTATCTCCTTTACGATTTAAATCTTCCTCTGCTATTTTGTCTAAAAAGAAAACAGCCTCTCATTCAGGGAAGCCTGCTCAAATGCTAGAGCGCCCGCTTAGCATGCGAGAGATACCGGGATCGATGCCCGTTTCTCCAAGCCAACATTTAAGCTATGGAAGGGCGTGCGAACTCGACTGTAATTGTTCGGTTTACGGATTTACAACCTCCACTTTCGGCGTATGTTGACACGTCACGCCGTCGTTCTCGTGTTTCTGATTGTCACTCTTGTTTCATCGCAACGCCGTTCTCGTTCCAGACAGTTCATTCAGGAGGTTATTTTTATTACGTTTGAACTGTACCAAATTGAACAAAGATTTTTCTTCACGGAATAAAAATGCTTCAACGTATTATAACTTCGGAGAATTACAAGTTCTGCAGGGAATTTGCAGACCGTCATTTTTCGTTGTGTTGTTGTTGTTGTTGTTCTTGTGTTCCGGATTTTCCCCAGTTTTTGGTAGTTTTTACCCCTCGGCCAAAATTTGGCCGAAGGGTATTGTCGTCGTCATGTACGTCTGTCCGTCTGTCCGTCCGTCCGTCACACCTTTCTCGTTACCAAGATATCTTCAGAACGACTTACCCTAGGCACACCAAACTTGCAGTGCACATCCGTATGCGCGTGACGCAGAACCCTATTGAATCTGGACCTGATTGGTTGGAAACTTTAGCGGCCATCTTTAATTTATGCGAAACCATCACAGCTTTCTCGTTACCAAGATATCTTTAGAACGACTTACCCTAGGCACACCAAACTTGCACTGCACATCCATATGCTCATGACCCAGAACCCTATTGAATCTGGACCTGATTGGTTGGAAACTTTGGCGGCCATATTTAGTTTATGCGAAATCATTAATCTTGTGTATCTTAGGTACCATTTCACTGTTCCGTGTGTGAACTTGGTATAGATCATCGATGCATCAAGAAACTTCAAAGGAATGACCAAACCAGTTTCCCTGATTCGGTGGAAACCTTGGCGGCCATCTTTAATTTATGCAAAATCTTTAATGATATATATCTTTGATACCATTCAAGTGTTCTATACGAAACTTGGTATACAGCATCGATGTATCAAAGAGACCTGCAATGTATAACCACATCAGTTCCTCTGAGTGGCAGGAAGGATGGGCGGCCATCTTTAATTTATGCGAAATCATTAATGATCTCTATCTCTGATACCGTTCGAGTGCTCGATGTAAAATTTGGCATATATCATCGATGCATCAATAGACTTACGATAAATGGCAGTTCTGGTGTTTCTGATTGGGCGGAAACCTTGGTGGCCATCTTTAATTTATGCAAAATCTTTGATGATGTATATCTTTGATACCATTTCAGTGTTCTATATGAACTTGGTATACAGCATCGATGTATCAAGAGACCTGCAATGTATAACCACATCAGTTCCTCTGAGTGGCAGGAAGGATGGGCGGCCATCTTTAATTTATGCGAAATCATTAATGATCTCTATCTCTGATACCGTTCGAGTGCTCGATGTAAAATTTGGCATATATCATCGATGCATCAATAGACTTACGATAAATGGCAGTTCTGGTGTTTCTGATTGGGCGGAAACCTTGGTGGCCATCTTTAATTTATGCAAAATCTTTGATGATGTATATCTTTGATACCATTTCAGTGTTCTATATGAAACTTGGTATACAGCATCCATGTATGCAATGAATAACCACATCAGTTTCTCTGAGTGGTGGGAAGGATGGGCGGCCATCTTTAATTTATGCGAAATCATTAATGATCTCTATCTCTGATAATTTTCAAATGCTCTATGACAAAATTTGGTATACATCATCGATGCATCAACAGACTTATGTAATGAATACCGACTTCTCTGATTGGACATAAACCTTAGAGGCCATTTCTAATGGCAAATTTTTCATAATCTGTATATTTGTCACTTGACTGCTTGGTGTTCCTGAAGTCTTGCTTCAAATTGAATACATTATGAATGGCTGGCGCCCAGAGCCGAGGGGTTTTCAGATGCGCAGCTTCGTATTCTTCTATGCATTCAGTTCATTGCCAGGGGCGTCGTTAGGGGGGTCGTCCGGTGCGAACGACCCCCCCCTTGGACGCGCCAAAAAAAAACCAGAAGAAAAAGCATCAAAAAAAACAAAAACAAAAACAGAGAAAACCAAAACAAAACAAAAAAAGCAAAAGGGAAAAGAAAGAAATAAAAAATGTCCGTTTCCAGGCACGTAAGCATGCTCCATTCCAGTAGTGACGCGTCAGTTCGCTCAACAATGGGTTTACCATGACTTCCCTTTTATAATAAAGTGGATTATGAAAGAGCTGTAGCTCTGTTCATGAGACTCCACCCTTGACGGATACTGCAGGGGAATCCTCGACGGATGAAGCAGGCGAATTTACTATTCAATTAATCATTAACACTAACTCGTGTGTTTTTTTTCTTCTGCTCGATGCGTGTGGATTTGATAATGAAGCATCGGCAGCCTCGGTCTACCGTTGGCGAAGTGCAAAACGGGCAATAAACTGAAATTTCGCTGTATATGTATAAGCTTTGCTGAAGGCTATACTACATTCGTGATACTTCATTTCCGGAAAAAATATATCAGTTTAATTTTTTTCTAGTCAGTATTTCACCATGGCCACGAGATATAGTCCATGATACACAGTTTGATATTCTACACAATATTATTGTGATATTTTTTATCTTTTTGTGAATGAATCGTATCTGTAGGCATATTGGTTTCCCTCCCAAGAACTATAAGTCATCGTTTTGTATGTTTTAAATATAACTAGAACGTCAAATGGATGAAGGCATGAGGTGTGATGTTTTCAATATCGATGCATGCTTATAATTGCGAAAAAAAATCGTGAAAATAGAATCATAAATGTGCATGCAGTATGATCAGTTTTATTTCCGGAAAAACGTTCAGAATGCATCTCCGGCTATCTAGGACCCCGGAGCTTCCGGGGCCTAGGCGGCCCCTGGACCCCCACCTGTTGGACTGTGATAGTGGTCCCCCACTTTCAATTACGTTCCGACGCCACTGGGTTAGCCTACGAGGTATATAGGCCCAAAGCGTTATTATTGTGTTTTCAAGATGACAAGACAATAAAATATAATACTGATATTTGACAAATGACGTGTTAGTTTAATTGTTGGAAATCACTCAGAATGCATCTCAGGCCATCTAAGGTCTCAGAGCTGTATAATATAACCCTAAATCTGCATACATTATGTTCAGATTTAATTCCGGGAAAACGCTTAGAACGCATCTCCGGCGATCTACAAATGTAGGACCCCGGAGCTTCCGGGGCCTAGGCGGCCCCTGCACCCTCGCCTAAAGTGCTATGATAATCGACCCCCCTTTGAAAAATCCTAGCGACGCCCATGATTGCTCCTACCAAAATTTAGTCTCTTGTTATATTAAATGTTACTCTGTTTATTTGATATCATGTGATCAAGAGAGAACTTGCAGAGTTTTTTTCTCTGTCTTTGATTTTACGTGTGTTGTTGTTGTTGCGTTTGTGTTCGTCATCACAAGTCAAAGCTATACACTACGGCTCTTTGTTACATTTTAATGAGCTACATTATTACTCTCTTTGTGTAATCAAGGGTGTGTTGAACAACAAAAGAGATCACGAGTTCTTTATTAAGAAAAATGTGCTTTTCTTTGGAATACATTTTTCTGCCAGTAAATATTGCATTGTGATATATTTATTTTTTCACAATCAAATTTTCCCATCGGTATATTGAATTAGACGTACAATTCAAATTGGGTTGAGCTTTAATTTTATTTTCTTCTTTCTGAGAAATTATTATTATTAGCTTGAGTGAGTTTATTTTCCGAGAAATCTTTAGGATTGATCTTTACCCTGTCTGTGTCGGGATCAGCCTGAAGTTTCTCAATCATCTGCTTGGGATAGCATAAGATTGTTCCATCGGGCGGGCTTCTTGTTCTTCGTATGTTACTTGCGTCCGAGTATGTTTACCGGTTACAGCCTTGTAAGAAGAACCACAGACTGCTCTGTAGCAATGTTTTTCTCCTCGATAGCCTCGTCCAAACATCTTTTGGTCTACAGCATTTGTATAAAAATTGATCTTAATTTTTATTCCGGATGATAATTTCATCTATTCCATTTGAGGACTTATATGCAGTTTGGTCCTCTAATTAGGGGGCGGTTCTAGATTGAACATTGTTTTGGTTTGGTCAATTCAATTTTATGAAGTTTATGACCTTATAGTTCATCTACCGGCGAGAGACATCTAAATGTATTTCCTTTCTTCGGGAATTTTAAAAAAAAAATTTATTGAAGATCTTCGTAGTTTACGTTGGAAGTTTCTTTGTGTTGATTGTCGGGGATGTTACTACCAGGCTGTCAGAGTAACGCTCTCGATTAACGCTGGGGACAATGAATGTGTTCATTCTCCTAGATGCGTTTCAAATCTCATTACAAGTCTCGCATACTACGGCTGTTTTTGTTTCGGACTCGACTGTGATTTTTTCCAGTTTCGGCTTTACAGTCTTTCAGATTCATTTTCAGTTGTTTTTTTCCATAACGTCGTTCTTGTTCTCTTCAACGTCGTTTCTCGTACATTTTTTAAGGTTTTACCCTGCTCCTTTGTGAGCGTATATGTACAATAAATTGAACTGATTTGTTACAATTTGGGAAAATCACTTCGCCGAAGCAACGCCTTTCGCGTTTCGCATTACGTCGCGACGTTCCATTACGCCGCCACGTGGTCCTCTTACTCCTGTACGTCTTTCTCATACATCTGTTAGACGTTCCCGTACGCCATAACGTCGTTCTGTTATACCCCCTTATCAGGGTCGTCAAGTTCGACAGTTCCGGTCTCCATTTCTAGATCTTTTTCTTGATTGTCTTAGAGACTTCGACGTTTGTTCGCCTGCACGTCTCTCGATTTCGGTGTTTTTCTAATAAGACGTTTCGGTTGATGCGTTTTTCTTTATCGCTGGGCTGACCCCCATCGCTTTAAAGGCGAGATGCATATCTTCTTTTACCCATTCATCCTCGTTTTTCGGCGTTTTTCCTACGATTCACCATCGTCGGTCGTCGGTTTGTGTGGCAAGTCCTTCCGTTCGGAGTCAGCATCGCCCTTGTATCACTTTTATAGTCTGGGCGTTTTTTTCCATCTTGGGGCTTTCACATCGAGGTTTACTTGCGGTGGTGCTCCTAGTGGTTCGATCACAGGGAGTTCACTTTTCAACTCTGTTATTCAGACGCGAGAAAAAGTAACAGTCTCATTCTTCATTCTAATTGAAGTAAGCCATATGGTGACGGAGTGTGACACCTTGTAGCTCGTGCCGTCAAGATTTTTGGTCACATATAGACCAATTTTTGTTGCACTTCCGGTGGTCGTATTATGGGGGGGATTACCGTGGGTTCGTCGTTACTTTGGGGACAGTTTTTCGACTCTCTCCATCAAGTGCTTCGTCCCATATAGACCGTTGGACCAGTTTTAGAGTAGACGTGGGCATTATAGTTGTTTTGTCGTCAACTGGTAGCTCTTGTCATTTCTACGCAGGACCTTAATCATTACGGTCGTATCCTGGTTCGGTCACTGCAATTCCTTCTGTCTTATTACAGACGTCATCCCTCAATCCAGTAGTGCTGGTATTGACGTCTCTATTTCCAGCTCTGTTTTTGATGGCAGTCCCGCCACATCGTCATGTGGGGTGTTCATTTCCGGCTATAGTCTAGGTTGGTTGCCAGACTTCACATCAATTTTGAAAAAAGACAAAAAAAAAAGACAATGTTTTCTACCAATCGGTCTTCCACATCGCAGCTCTATCAAGTGAAATGGACCTATTTCGTCTCTTGATGCCGTGAACGTGATGCTGATCCCGACTCTGCTTCTATTTCCTTAGTAGCTGACTTCCTCCTTCACATTCATCGTGATAAGAAGTTTCAAATCAGCACCATTGAGGGGTATCGATCTACTTTGGGTAGGGTTTTACGTCTTTCTGCCGGCATCGACATTAGTCTAAATGACAATATCGCTGCGCTCATTCGGGCCTTCGCGTTCAGGGGTCGAAATATTCAAAATAATTTACCTGTCATACGAGACAGGTGACCAAAATGTTTACCTGTCACCATTAAGAATTACCTGAACATGCAATCGTTGGAATACATGTAACTCGAGATTGATGACAAATTTAGATGTTGCAAGACACTAATAAATTAATGACACCTTGTTTACTTGCACTTATTAGCAGGTGTTTTGAATGAATTTTGTTGAAGATATATTTTGAACACCAAAACAAAATTATTGGCTACCTGTCAATAGAGACAGGTACTTTATTTCTCTACCTGTCTCTTTCAAAAATGACCTGTCAGAGACAGGTAGACAGGTGTAAATTTCGACCCCTGGCGTTGCGGTCTCGCCGTACTCGCCAGCTGTTACCGAAATGGGATATTGGTGTGGTTCTGTGTGCTCTGATTCGTCCGCCCTTTGAACCCTTGCAGTCCGCTTCTCTAAAAGCTGTTGCCTACAAGACTGTTGTTCTGGCGGTTTTTGCTTTGGCGTCTAGAGTGTCTCAACTTCATGCTCTTGAGAGATCATCTATTACCTGGACGGCGGATTGGTCTCGCATCCCCTTTCGACCCATTCCTGTGTTCATCGCCAAAAATGAGTCTGTTCGCCTAGGTCCGTGTGCTCTACGTTTGTACTCCATTCCTGCGTTATCAGACTTCGTGCATGACTTTGAAGACGACCTTTCTGTTATACCCTGTTCGAGCCATACGCCAGTATGAGTATGAGCTGGCCAAATGGGTAGAGTCGCGAGAAGAGTTATCGTTTCTATCTCACTCATACCGATCCCGGTCGGGGCTCTCGTCGTCTATTATTCTTGTCCCTTCGGCCGTATGCAGTGCGTGACATTACTAAGAATACCATTGCTTCGTGGTTGAAGAAGACCATAAAGTGGTCATATCTTTTGGCCATTTACGCTCCCCCACTACTATCTACTGCTTCTTCTCAGAAATTCGTGCCATCGCTACGTCATGGCCTTTATGGAAGAACTTGTCCCTCCATGACATTGTCTAGTCCCGTGCTTGGACGACAAACTCCACGTTCACCAATTTCTATCTGAGAGATATGTCAGTGCAATCAGATGGAGTGACCACGCTTGGGCCGCTGGTGGCTGCCCAGCACGTGGTCAAGTAGCTTTATCAAAAAAGGGGGGGGGGGCATTTTTCATCATCGCAGCAAGTCAGCCAGCTTGCTGTATCATCTCATCTCATCTCTCAGTCATATTATATGTCCACATACTACATGATCGCCTAAGAAAGGAGTAATAGGTCAGCTTGCCAGCCATCGACTCTCAAGTCATCAATCTAGGCCTGACACAATGGAGAGTTTAATCTTTGCCTTTACTGCAGATTTGCTTGTGTCATTTCAGGTTGAAGCTATGACCTTATTCTAGATCATCTCAGCTGAGTCACCTGCGGTCAACTCACAAGTTCAACGTACAAAGAACTGACACTGTTGTGAGTAATATGTTTTGTTTTAGGTTTCCAGTGTCAGCAACAGCTAAAGTACAGAGGGTTGACGAAGACGTAGAGTAGACTCAGTACAACCGCTGTCAACTCACAACAGCCCAGTGTCAGCGACAGGGACTTGACTTCAGTCGGTTTGTGGACTGAGAGTGGTTATAAGTTGGTCACCATGTATGCTACGAAGGCGCTCTAATGCCCTTCCGATTCGTACATCGTTTACTTTAGCATACCTTATAGTTGCCTCAGTGCCTGGGTCCCTGCGGGTTGGTAAAATTTGTGCACCACATCCACGATCACAGAGTTGAAGACATTCAAAAGATAAGTAACTTCTATTACTACTCCATAATTACCCACTGCATCCCGAGCAGGGTTCTTTTTGTTGAGATTTATTGTCATATCTGTGATCATTTAAGGTCACCTAAGACAAGTAATAGGTCAGTTGGCCAACCACCATCTCTCAAGTTATCGATTATGGCCTGACACAATTGTGACTTTTAATCTTTGCCTTTTCTGCAGATTTGCTTGTGTCTTTTCAGGTTAAAGCTATGACGTCTTCTTCTAGATCATCTCAGCTGAGTCATCTGCGTCCATCCTAGGGTGTCCAGTGTCAGCGACATGTACTTAAGTACAGAGGATTAATGAAGACGTAGAGTAGACTCAGGGCAAACGCTGTCAACTCACCACAGACCAGTGTCAGGGTCTAAAGTACAGACAGTTGACGTAAGTCGGATTGTGGACTGAGGGTGGAGTATGTTGGTCACTTTGTATGCTACGCAGGCGATCTTATACACTGCCGATTCATACATTTCTTGCCTGCGCATACCTCACTGATGCTCCTTTGCCTGGGTCACTGCGTTGTTGGTAATATTGTGCACCACACCCACCATTAGAGAGTGGACATCGGTGGTATGTCTCGTCGGTGCTCTAATGCCCGTCCGTATTCATACTCGGCTTACCTGCGAACACTCACAGCTGCGTCTATGCCAGAGTCCCTTCGTTGTCGGTAAGGTGGTGCTCCACGCCCAAGATCACAGCTACATGGACAAAGACATCCAAAAGATAAGTAACTACTTTCTTGTCTCCATGACTACCCATTGCGTTACATACCAGGGTTTTCTTGTTGAGTAGTATTGTGTCTTGTTCGTGATCTTCTCAGCGGATATCCAGCTTGCCATTGAACAACTACAACAAGGCCGAGGTTCCATATAACTAGAACGTCAAATGGATGAAGGCATGAGGTGTGATGTTTTCAATATCGATGCATGCTTATAATTGCGAAAAAAAATCGTGAAAATAGAATCATAAATGTGCATGCAGTATGATCAGTTTTATTTCCGGAAAAACGTTCAGAATGCATCTCCGGCTATCTAGGACCCCGGAGCTTCCGGGGCCTAGGCGGCCCCTGGACCCCCACCTGTTGGACTGTGATAGTGGTCCCCCACTTTCAATTACGTTCCGACGCCACTGGGTTAGCCTACGAGGTATATAGGCCCAAAGCGTTATTATTGTGTTTTCAAGATGACAAGACAATAAAATATAATACTGATATTTGACAAATGACGTGTTAGTTTAATTGTTGGAAATCACTCAGAATGCATCTCAGGCCATCTAAGGTCTCAGAGCTGTATAATATAACCCTAAATCTGCATACATTATGTTCAGATTTAATTCCGGGAAAACGCTTAGAACGCATCTCCGGCGATCTACAAATGTAGGACCCCGGAGCTTCCGGGGCCTAGGCGGCCCCTGCACCCTCGCCTAAAGTGCTATGATAATCGACCCCCCTTTGAAAAATCCTAGCGACGCCCATGATTGCTCCTACCAAAATTTAGTCTCTTGTTATATTAAATGTTACTCTGTTTATTTGATATCATGTGATCAAGAGAGAACTTGCAGAGTTTTTTTCTCTGTCTTTGATTTTACGTGTGTTGTTGTTGTTGCGTTTGTGTTCGTCATCACAAGTCAAAGCTATACACTACGGCTCTTTGTTACATTTTAATGAGCTACATTATTACTCTCTTTGTGTAATCAAGGGTGTGTTGAACAACAAAAGAGATCACGAGTTCTTTATTAAGAAAAATGTGCTTTTCTTTGGAATACATTTTTCTGCCAGTAAATATTGCATTGTGATATTTTTATTTTTTCACAATCAAATTTTCCCATCGGTATATTGAATTAGACGTACAATTCAAATTGGGTTGAGCTTTAATTTTATTTTCTTCTTTCTGAGAAATTATTATTATTAGCTTGAGTGAGTTTATTTTCCGAGAAATCTTTAGGATTGATCTTTACCCTGTCTGTGTCGGGATCAGCCTGAAGTTTCTCAATCATCTGCTTGGGATAGCATAAGATTGTTCCATCGGGCGGGCTTCTTGTTCTTCGTATGTTACTTGCGTCCGAGTATGTTTACCGGTTACAGCCTTGTAAGAAGAACCACAGACTGCTCTGTAGCAATGTTTTTCTCCTCGATAGCCTCGTCCAAACATCTTTTGGTCTACAGCATTTGTATAAAAATTGATCTTAATTTTTATTCCGGATGATAATTTCATCTATTCCATTTGAGGACTTATATGCAGTTTGGTCCTCTAATTTGGGGCGAGTCTAGATTGAACATTGTTTCGGTTGGTCAATTCAATTTGTGAGTTTTATGACCTTATAGTTCATCTACCGGCGAGAGACATCAAAATGTATTGGCTCTCTTCGGGGAATTTTAAATTTTATTGAAGATCTTCCTAGTTTAGGTGGAAGTTTCTTTGTGTTGATTGTCGGGGATGTTACTACCACGGAGTAACGCTCTCGATTAACGCTGGGAACAATGAATGTGTTCATCTCCTAGATGCGTTTCAAATCTCATTACAAGTCTCGCATACTACGGCTGTTTTGTTTCGGACTCCACTGTGATTTTTCCAGTTTCGGCTTTAAAGTTTTTCAGATTCATCTTCAGTTGTTTTTCCATAACGTCGTTCTTGTTCTCTTCAACGTCGTTTCTTGTACATTTTTTAAGATTTTACCCTGCTCCTTTGTGAGCGTATATGTACATTAAATTGAACTGATTTGTTACAATTTGGGAAAATCACTTTGCCGAAGCAACGCCTTTCGCGTTTCGCATTACGTCACGACGTTCCATTACGCCGCCACGTGGTCCTCTTACTCCTGTACGTCTTTCTCATACATCTGTTAGACGTTCCTGTACGCCATAACGTCGTTCACCACGTCGTTCTTTTATACCCCCTTATCAGGGTCGTCAAGTTCGACAGTTCCGGTCTCCATTTCTAGATCTTTTTCTTGATTGTCATAGAGACTTCGACGTTTGTTTGCCTGCACGTCTCTCGATTTCTGTGTTTTTTCTAATAAGACGTTTCGGTTGATTCGTTTTTTCTTTATCGCTGGGTTGACCCCCATCGCTTTAAAGGCGAGATGCATATCTTCTTTTATCCATTCATCCTCGTTTTTTGGCGTTTTTCCTATGATTCACCATCGTCGGTCGTCGGTTTGTGTGACAAGTCCTTCCGTTCGGAGTCGGCATCGCCCTTGTATCACTTTTATAGTCTGGGCGTTTTTCTTCATCTTGGGGCTTTCACATAGAGGTTTACTTGTGGTGGTGCCCCTAGTGGTTCGATCACAGGGAGTTGATTTATTCAGACACGAGGAAAAGTACAGTCCCATTCTTCATTTTAATTGAAGGAAAGCCATATGGTGACGGAGTGTGACCCCTTGTAGCTGGTGCCGTCAAGATTTTTGGTCACATATAGACCAGTTTTTGTTGCACTTCCGGTGTTCGAATTATGGGGGAGTTTACCGTCGGTTCGTCGTTACTTTGGGGACAGGTTTTCGACTCTCCATCAAGTGCTTCGTCCCGTATTGACCGTTGGACCAGTTTTAGACGTGGGCATTATAGTTGTTTTGTCGTCAACTGGTAGCTCTTGTCATTTCTTCGCAGGACCGTAATCATTACGGTCGTATCCTGGTTCGGTCACTGCAGTTCCTTCTGTCTTATTACAGACGTCATCCCTCAATCCATTAGTGCTGGTATTGACGTCTCTTTTTCCACCTCTGTTTTTGGTCATCGTCATGTGGGGTGTTCATTTCCGGCTTAGTCTTGGTTGACAGACTTCACATCAATTTTGAAAAAAAAGAGAGAAAAAAGACGATGTTTTCTACCAATCGGTCTTCCACCTCGCAGCTCTATCAAGCGAAATCGGCCTCCATAGTCTAAACGACAATAGCTCTGCGCTCATTCGGGCTTTCGCACTACAGTCTCGCCGTACTCGTCAGCTGTTACCGAAATGGGATATTGGTGTGGTTCTGTGTGCTCTGATTCGTCCGCCCTTTGAACCCTTACAGTCCGCCTCTCTTAAAGCTGTTGCCTACAAGACTGCTTTTCTGGCGGCTTTTGCTTTGGCGCCTAGAGTGTCTGAACTTCATGCTCTTGAGAGATCATCTATGACTTGGTCAGCGGATTGGTCTCGCGGTTCGTTTCGACCTATTCCTGAGTTCATCGCCAAAAATGAGTCTGTTCGCTTAGGTCCGTGTGTTCAACGTTTGTACCCCATCCCTGCGTTATCAGACTTCGTACATGGCCTGGAAGACGACCTTTTGTTATGCCCTGTTCGAGCCATACGCCACTATCTCACTCGTACCGAACCCGGTCAGGGCTCGCGTCGTCTGTTATTCTTGTCTCTTCGTCCGTCGGCGGTACGTGACATTACTAAGAATACCATCGCTTCGTGGTTAAAGAAGACCATTAAGTGGTCATATCAATTGGCCATTGACGCTCCCCCGCTTCTGTCTACTGCTCTTCTCATGAAATTTGTGGCATCGCTACGTCATGGCCTTTATGGAAGAACTTGTCCCTCCATGACATTGTCCAGTCTTGTGCATGGACGGCAAATTCCACGTTCACCAATTTAAAAAACTATCTGAGAGATATGATCAGTGCAATCAGATAGAGTGACCACGCTTGGGCCGCTGGTGGCTGCCCAGCACGTGGTCAAGTAAATTGCAAAAACGGGGGGGGGGGGCATTTTCCATCATCGCAGCAAGTCTGCCAGCTTGCTGTATCATCTCGTCTCTCAGTCACATGATATGTCCACATACTACATGATCACCTAAGAAAGAAGTAATAGGTCAGCTTGCCAGCCACCGACTCTCAAGTCATCAATCACGGCCTGACACAATGAAGAGTTTTAATCTTTGCCTTTACTGCGGATTTGCTTGTGTCATTTCAGGTTAAAGCTATGACCTTCCAGATCATCTCAGCTGAGTCACCTTCCGGTCAAATCAAAAGTTCAACGTACAAAGAACTGACACTTTTGTGAGTATTAATAATGGTTATTTTCAGGTCTCCAGTGTCAGCAACAGTAAAGTACAGAAGGTTGACAAAGACAAAGAGTAGACTCCGAGATTCCGCAGCCAACTCTCAACAGTCCAGTGTCAACATCAGGGATTAAAGTACACTGAGTTGGACGTAAGGCGGAATGTGGACTGACAATGGTGTCAGTTGGGCGACTGGTATGGTACGATGGCGTTTCTCCCAACTCATACCTGCTTACTTCCGAACTCAGGCGCTCAGGTTCCTGAGTTACGATGGATGTAATACTTCGTACCAATACCACAATCACAGAGCCGGACACCTTGTATACTACATTGGCGATAGAAGATCCCAACTCATACATGCTTACCCCCGAACTCATGGTGCTCAGGTACCTGAGTTACTATGGCGGTAAAATTGCACACCACAACCACGATCACAGCTACATGGATGAAGACATTCAAAAGATAAGTAACGTCTATTACTACTCCATAATTAACCACTGCGTCATCAACCAGGGTTCTTTTTGTTGAGAATTATTGTCATATCTGTGCTCTTTTTAGGTCACCTAAGAGAAGTAATAGGTCAGCTGGCCAGCCGCCATCTCTCAAGTTATCTTTTAAGGCTTGACTCAATTATGATTTTTAATCTTTGCCTTTACTGCAGATTTGTTTGTGTCATTTTCAGGTTAAAGCTTTGATTTCTTCTTCCAGATCATCTCAGCTGTGTCATCTGCGTCCATCCTAGGGTGTCCAGTGTCAGCAACATGGACTAAACTACAGAGGATTGATGAAGACGTAGAGTAGACTCAGAGATTCCGCTGCCAACTCTCAACAGTCCAGTGTCAACATCAGGGATTAAAGTACACAGAGTTGGTCGTAAGACGGAATGTGGACTGACAATGGTGTGGTATGGTACGATGGCGTTTCTCCCAACTCATACCTGCTTACTTCCGAACTCAGGCGCTCAGGTTCCTGAGTTACGATGGATGTAATACTTCGTACCAATACCACAATCACAGAGCCGGACACCTTGTATGCTACATTGCCGATAGAAGATCCCAACTCATACATGCTGCCTTTCAAGTACTCATTGCGGCAAGAGTCCCTGAGCCCTGTACGGGAGGTAATACTGTGCTCCACATCCAAGACCAGAGCTACATGCATGAAGACATACAACAAGATAAGTAGCCACTTATTATATCCATGACTACCTTCTGCGTCTCCAACCAGGGTTTTCTTGTTGAATATTATTGTGTCTTGTTTGTGATTATCTCAGCGGATATTCAGCCTGCCATTGCAAATACAACAGGGCCGAGGTTCCCACCTCCATATGTTGGTAGTGAGGCATAAATCAAAGCAGGTGTAGGTTTGGGCAATAAATATTAAACATTTATAAACAATGTTACTATTTATAACCAAACCAAACCTGCTTTGATGTAATGGCCCTCCCATCCTTCCCCTCACTCCGCGGCCTTGTACACTACAGGTCTCGGTTTATAACAATGAGAAAAGAGGAAGTGGATTATGGCTGCAGGCCTTTTATATCCTGTCTGAGCTGAGAGAGCTCCCCTAAAGGGAGACAACTCCCCAGGGGGATATCTCCCCAGGGGAGATAACTTTTGTTTTAAAGCTTCCGTTTTAACGTTTGTATGGTATATTCCTGGCGGGATTAAGGCATAAATCAAAGCAGGTTTGGTTTGGTTATAAATAGTAACATTGTTTATAAATGTTTAATTTTTCAATACGACAGAGAATTGATGGGAAACTGGCTTGTCTCATTGCTGCACAAGAAGGATATACAAAAGCCAAGAATGAATTTGCTGCTAAAGTAAGTATTTGATATCTCTTGAAGTCTTCAGGATCAAGCTTGCTACATTGTATTATGGACCCCATGTTGTCTCAGAGTTACAGCCCATAATGCAACAGAATATAGCATGTTGGCTAGCTAAAGAATCACTGATATGGCTTCTCGACTTAAATGATCTCCCAGCATTAGAGAGCTCAATTACAACAGCCTCATTGTAACCCAAGTTTATCTTATCAGTACCAGGGTACTATTTTATAGAAACTTCAGCGTACCAATGGTTATCTTCCAGTTTTAAAGCTCTTGATTGGTCAGTGCGAACTTCGAAAATGAAATCTGGCATTTTCATTGGCTTGTGAAGTTTAATTGTATGAAATCATAAAGGTTCATAAGGGACAGTCTGAGTTCAATGTGTACCTGATCATGGATATATCTTCACCCTCCTTAATAGTGCCCATCTTTGATATTACAGCAAGCCATGGACACTAAGAATAGTTACACATATATCAGCCCACTAAAATAGATACCACATTCCCTTGATACTACTGCATGCCCATTTATTGCCTGGCCTAAGTCACCACATTCTTTATGGAAATAAGATTGAAACTTCACTCTGTCTTTACTTCACTAACAGAAATTCCCTTCAAACCAGCTGAGTACAAATTGTGATAGCTTGGAAAAGAGGTCATACCAATGAGTATGCATTATATACCATACAGGGTAGTTCAAGTAATGGTCTACTATTCTATAACAAGATCTGAATACCACAGATAAGGGCTGTTCCATTTAAAAACGTATGGGAGGGGAGGAAGGCACTCAATATATTATTCTATGGGTCATGGGAGGAAATTCCCTTCAATCCATGTTCCAACATTGGGAAGGCCAATAAAATTTCTATGGGTGTTGGGGTATAACTCAAAGCTGCCTTCCGCCCCTTCCAAATGGAACAGCCCTAAGAGTTGTATCTTGGGGAGAATAAAAAATAAACATTTCATCTTCCAGCAGATACTGTTCCAAATGAAAACAAACCTGGAGACTTTAATATTAATTGTGGATATTGGAGAGCATAAATAATTGGGACAGTTGGGCTGTGGTCATATTTAAATTACCAAGTTACAATTTGATGAGAGGTTTTATGAGAGGTGGATGTGTAAAATCTCACCCCACATCCTACTGTCAAAAGAACGATTCCTGTCTTTGGTCAATGCTTGCATCATTCTTGATCAATTCCGTCTTAGCAGTTGGGTCAGAGTATCAAATGAAGCACGACAACACAGTTTTCCACCATACTGAATTCACAACATGCTATCAGTTGAGTAGTCAGTGCTCAGATTCATTCAGTTGTTTG
This sequence comes from Hanleya hanleyi, assembly GCA_036873755.1. Lineage (NCBI taxonomy): Eukaryota > Metazoa > Mollusca > Polyplacophora > Lepidopleurida > Hanleyidae > Hanleya > Hanleya hanleyi. Next base: position 149,514 of record JAVTVY010046745.1, read on the forward strand.
AGAATTATTCCTTTTCTGTTCCATAATATATTTATTGATGTACACACTGTGTAATTACTGTTTCATTCTTCCATTATTTTGTTGACAGCAAACAGAAGAACAGATCAAACTGTTACGTTATCAGCGCCGTCTGGAGGAAGAACTGAACAGAGAATTTGTGGACCTGTCCTTACACCAGACCATCTACAGACTGATCATGGAGAACCAGTCCAAACAGGCTGAGACACTCAGGAAAGACTTCAAGCTCCCTGATAGGAGGTAGCTATAATTCTCCCCCGACTATTCAAGGGGCAAACATCCAAGGGGCCAAGGAGATTTGAAGGAATGAATGCCAAGTGTCTTGATTTATTTTTGGAATTATGATGATAGATAGATTTACTGGTGCATATATTAACACCTTTCAGTAAGTGGGTTAAGGATAGCTATCCCCTTAGAGGCAGTTTTTGCACCCCTGTGACAATTTGTCGTCTGTATCAATAAATATACAAGATAACCATAATAAACTATATATTTTATGAAAGCGTACATCGTAGGGATTCCAACTATATGATTTGTATAACCGACGCTGCTACTGTGTAGAAAATATTCCAATTTTAAAAAATTAAAATGAAAACAATAGCGTCCATTTTTCAATTGAAATTTCGTGAAAACTGTTGGTCTTGTTTCAACTTTGATGGTATACCTTGATTGGAGACAATTCGAACTAGTAAACTTTATCTCCCTTTTTAACCCCTCGGCCAAATTTGGCCTAGGGGTATTGTCGTCATCATGTACGGCTGTCCGTACGTCCGTACGTCCGTCCGTCCGTTACCGCGATATCTACAGAACCGTTTCATGCATGGCAACCAAACTTGGTACATCTATTTATCTTCACGTAAATCAGAAGCCTATCGAAAATGAGTCATCTCGGACAATATTTTGCAGAGTTATGCCCCTTTTTACAAATAAAAATCCATTTATGATTTGTTATTGTGATAATTTCAGAACCGTTCCATATACAACATCCTAACGTGATACAGTTGTTTCTCTTGACCTGAACTAGGTGCCTATCAAAAATGAGTCGTGTCGGAAAGTATTTCGCAGAGTTATGCCCCTTGTCTAATAAAATCCGTTACCGCGATATCTACAGAACCGTTTCATGCATGGCAACCAAACTTGTTACATCTATTTATCTTCACGTAAATCAGAAGCCTATCGAAAATGAGTCATCTCGGACAATATTTTGCAGAGTTATGCCCCTTTTTACAAATATAAATCCATTTATGATTTGTTGTGATAATTTCAGAACCGTTCCATATACAACATCCTAACGTGATACAGTTGTTTCTCTTGACCTGAACTAGATGCCTATCGAAAATGCGTCGTGTGAGAAAGTATTTTGCAGAGTTATGCCCCTTGTCTAATAAAATCCGTCACCGCGATATCTACAGAACCATTTCATGCATGGCAACCAAACTTGTTACATCTATTTATCTTCACGTAAATTAGAAGCCTATCGAAAATGAGTCATCTCGGACAATATTTTGCAGAGTTATGCCCCTTTTTACAAATAAAAATCCATTTATGATTTGTTGTTGTGATAATTTCAGAACCGTTCCATATACAACATCCTAACGTGATACAGTTGTTTCTCTTGACCTGAACTAGATGCCTATCGAAAATGAGTCGTGTCAGAAAGTATTTTGCAGAGTTGTGCCCCTTGTCTAACAAAATCCACTAATTCCTATGTTAAGTTTGCATATAATTTCTATATCATGTTTTTATACTATCACATTTATTTATTGATTGGATGACTGATTTATTCATTTATTCTCTTAGACAATGCAAAGAATGCTTGCAAATCTGTTTTGAAAATGACATACATGTGCCATTTAGTATACATGTACTGTATTTATCTAGCCATGTGTACTGTTGTTTTGGTGAGACATCGATACAGCTCTTTCAATTTATTCAAGAAACAAATTAATTTAAGGGGAGGAAAACTTTTTTTTTTCAAGGAAAGTACACTTACAATACCATGGGTAAATATTTCTTCCCACAAGCCAATCAATTGGTAGAGACACCCTTATTATAATAGCTGGGGTTCAGAGCCGAGGGGTTTGGATAGCGCAGCTTCATGTTTAATTTTTACCTGGTTTTGTTTATACAGCTATTTTACTAAAATAAATTGAAAAAACCGTAATATGTTACGGTTGTTTGTCTTAAAAGTTGAATAATGAAAAAACTAATCCGAACTTACAAAAAGTGAGATATAGTTTACTAGATCACCTTATAAGTAACAAGCATGCCAAATTTCAAAAGCATAGCATGGATACTTTTCGAGAAATAAACGTTTAAATCTCGGATTTTGTACAAAAATGAAAGGCTAGAAATCGGGCAAAATGTGCCCAACTATACATCTGATGAATTAATCCAAATTATTTGCTTGAATTCTATTGTCAAATACAGTTTTAATCTGTCTAATGGGACCTACTCGGATAACTATTATACTAAGTTTTATTCATCAAGTTAGTTTAAAGTCCAATTTAAACTTAAAAAACTTGCTAAAACTGCTAAAAACAGCTGAGAATTGTTCACATCTGTGTAGACACTTCACGGCGGGTGTCTGAGTGAAGTGTCACTGTTATAATTAGAAACAAAAATATGGATGTTTGCATGGTTTTGATCAGAAGGGGGTAGATTAATGTAAATAAGTAGGACTAATAGATAATTAGCTTACCATAATACTGCGGAAATGAGTTTTGGGAAGGGAAATTTAACAGACAAAAATACTAGTAGCCAAGCCCAAGCTAAGGCAATCTGTTTAATTGTTCCAGTGCATTGGAAACTAAATTTTTAATCCTAATATTGAAGCACTTCTATTTATAATTTTGATTTCATTTTTTCACCAAATGTTAGAGGAAATAGTGAATATTTGAATGAAGAAATAAAAAAAGAAGACCAATTTTGACCCTCTAAGGGGATAGCTATCCTTAATATTAATATCCAATGATGTATAGGATGTAGCTTTCTTTGGAAAACACCAACACTATTACTGAATGGTGTTCATCCTTCTGTTGGAACCCATGACCCTCAGACTAAGACACGTATAGTTATCACCCCTTTGATAGACCTGAGTTAATGGCATGGATCCTAAAGTGAAATAAAATACTCTGAGGGCGCAAGTTCGAATGCCACATGGGATCTGTGCCAAATAAGAAAGTGCTATCCTGACAGATATACCGGTATGTATCAAAACAGACTGACTTGTAAGGGGATTCTTTGTATTGGTACCCGCACCTTTAATTACCATTATCCTTACTGGGGTCACTTCGGCACATAGATGGTGCCACCAACATAGTTGTACCTGGACACAAATTAGAACGACGATACAATTCTTTACAAAATTGGAATATTCTCACCTTATCACTTGACAAATATTAAAATCTCTGTGTGTTTCAGGTATTGGTGGTTGAGAATTTCTGCCCTGGCCGAAGCTGGGGATTGGTTAGAGCTGGAGAAATTCTCCAAAAGTAAAAAGTCACCAATCGGTTTTGAGGTTAGTGAATTTCTTGAAATTAAACCTTTTTGAAGAAAAAAAAAGCAAGAAATTTCAGACCACTGAACATGCAGACAATTTTTGACAGATCAGAATTTGATGAATATAGAAATGAAGAACAAAAAGCACACTGTCCCCCAGACTGACGCAAAATTAACCCCTTTATCACAGAGAGTAATAAAGTAGTGCTTAGGGTGGAATTATGCTTTTGGATTTCTTGCACAATATTTAATGTTTGATCTCGAATACAAAATCCATTTCCTACCAGTCAATGTTCAGAAATTCTATTCAAAGCTTAACAGCTTGCTTCACTGAATTAATCACACATGCGTAATGTCATGAAGCAGAAGACTATCAAAAATCCATTTTCTTTGTGCCACTAGCTCTGAATAATTATCATCAATTGTTGATTACCATGATGATTAGGCCAAGGTTTGATAAACGTACACCAAACATACACCTGAGCATGGCCTTCAAGCTTTATTCAACACCAACATCTTAAATTGTTACTATGTAAGTGTACATCATATTCAAGATAACGATGTGAATAATAAAACTTAATGAAGATTAACAAATGCAGCTTCAATTGATGGTCGCTTTTGACATCAGAGATGACGTTATTGACATCACATTTAGAGTGGAACGTACATCACGGCAATGCAGAGAATGGAATAAATGTGTGAGCATGTATTGTAACATTGTGATGTGGTGAATCACTTCATAATAATGCCACAAGTTGCGACATGCTTGTGGCACTGTGCTCTGGCATTTACCATTGATAACATTGGAATTGTTAAAATTAGTCGTAGACAAGAAACAGGGTATAAATTCTGTAATATAGAGGATTGTCTTGAATATGAAATAGGCATGTAAAAGTACCACAGTTAAACTTTACGGTCCTGGTGTCAAGGTATTCTTATCCATCCTTATAGTGCTTATGTTGGGACAAACTATAGACCACACTGTAGTTGAGCATGAGCTGACCAATCTCATTCAACATGTATACCTGATCATTGACCATAAGCTTACTTGACCCAAGTGAACTTGCCCTTATAACAAGGTACATCTAATCAGAATAAAACAATGTTCCATAACCAGGGCATTCTTTTAATATCTTCAAGATCGAGGAATTCTGATCACATTGTGCGCTCCATATTCTAGGAACGTTTCCAATTTTTAGACATCAACTTTTGAATTAAACCTCATTCGCAGAATTACACTAGATCTATTATAACATAATGAACATATAGACCAATGCAATTTTCTACATCGGTAAATGCTGACCTGTACATTTTCAGGTAGTTGCAAGTGAGTGTTGGCATTTTTAAGGACTTTATGCATTTGTAAAATTGTTCAATTTCTACACAAAACTCCACTAATTATGATGATCAAAATCATGTTAATGATATTACGCCAAGGCCTGGAATCTCTCTCTTGGATTATTTGACAGAACATAATTTGTGCCAGAAATTTGTGAAAATGAATAAGATTACTCGAAGGCAAGTTACAGATTTGCAAGTTTATTTCAATTTTTCAACTGTTCATATTTTATGACTGCAAGTTTGATGGACAATGACTTATCTCTGACAGTTTGGTTATATGGTAACCATGGTAGCAATATGATATGCTGATACAGGACTAGCACATGTGTAATACCTGTTTGCTGGACTTGGCAAATACGGACTCCTGAACATGGGATTGGAGATCCTGATCACATGACGAGGGCTCCTGTAACAGCCTGTCCGACAGGTATCAGTCAAACCTAATAATTCTGCTTGCTAGTAAATTTAATACAAATGGCAAACAAATATGGAAAACGTTTTATCATTCATTACAATAGATACACTGATGCCAGCATTACATCGTTGAAGTGATTATAGGCTCACAAAAAATGTATAATTGCCAAAGTGCAGTCAATATTCAAGATTTTAACAGGATCAATTATCAAAATTTATATTGACCCACTCTCCCACCCGATTCTGGTCCCTCCAAACACTTGTGCACAAATCACCCTATCAAATCATGTGTGAATCAGGCCTCTCAAATCGGAATAGATCACCATTACCTGAATCCAGTCTGGCCATTGATAACACTGATTGCACAGGGGCATTGTGTTTCACTAACATGAAATGCTGCTCCTCTAGTTTCCATGAAACTCGCGACTCAAAAGCTGTTCCAATGTTGTAACAAGGGAGAATGTCACTTATCCTGCCTAGCACCTGAATTGTGGGGTAAAGCTACATGTATGTGAAGAGAGTGAATAACTTAGATTCATTTATTAATTTCAGCCTTTTGTGGAAGTTTGTATGAAGTATGGAAATCGCTTTGAGGCTTTAAAATATGTGCCAAAAGTCGCCCCAGAAAACCGAGTGAAGTGTTATGTGCAGTGCCAGTAAGTATTCTCTTCACATTAAGCATACATGTGTGATATTGTTATCATGGCTGTTTACTTACTGCTTGAATGGCATAAATATGTTACAGTTTATTAGCAAAATAAAAGCATCAAAACTGGTCAGAAACTTTTTTTATAATCAGAAGTGAGTACATGTAATCAAGTGGATGTTAAGAAATATTTCTTGTTTCCAATGAAAGTTTGATTGCTACTATACTTTGTAATACAAGGACATCTGAATAAATGTAACTTTTTGAGTGCTATTAACAGTATTCAGTGATGTCAAATAAGAAAATGTTAATGTATTAAGGAGATATTCAATATTATTAAAGAAGAATGATATTTCAGTAACTTTACTTTGCTTTATTGCCTACAAGATTGATAATGTTCTTGAACATTCTTGCCTATTAACACTACTCAGGCTCTCCATGGGCATAACCTTTTGCCATATTTTATACAGCTCTCCTGTAGTTATATCCCCTACCACCAGAGTTATGGCCGTTTATCATCAATGTCAACATATGCTTGTCCATCCCATATCTTGGTTACTATTTGATAGACAATTTTGAACTTAAATGGAAGATGCTTAATACCTTATAGATGTGCACTGTGAGGTTTTTACCACTTTTGGTGATTTTTCCACAGAGTTATGTCCCTTTATTGACAACTTCAATAAATGTATAGTACATTGTTGTCTGGGCTGTATCTCCCTTATTAGTTAGCCAAGAAGCTGAAAGCTTTGTAGTAAATGCTCAGTAGCATGTAGGTGTGCACTGTTATGCTTTTTACTCATTCCCATGATTTCCCCCAAGTTATGGCCCTTTATCGTGATCATCAATATATGTTTGCCCAGACCATACTCGGGTACTATATGATGGACAACATCAACACTAAATGTGGAAGTCTTGCAGATTTGCACTGTTATTCCCCCCCCCCCCCCACCTGATTTTGATGATTTCCACATAGTTATGGCCCTTTACCATTGACATCAATATGTGGTCCAGTATTTTCTTGTCTGAGTTGTATTTCCCCTTGATATTTACTTGGTGAATAAGCACTATCATGTAGTTGTGCACTGTAAGAGAGAAGATTTGATAATTTTCTAAGTAGATACTTAGTGACATGTACATGTGCACTGTCAGGTTTGTTACCGATTTTGATAACTATAATGGCCCTTCATTGTCCATAGGACATGAATATTCTTGTCCAGAGTGTAACTCCCCGACTAGTTGGCAAACGCTTACTTTGTGAATAATAACTATTATGTAGGTGTGCACTATAAGAGTTTATATTTCTTATCATAACAAGCTATATCAACAAAATTTTCAGCCTTGATCCATCAACCCAATTTCTTCCTTCAGATTCACTGCACATGAACTTGAATCTCCTGGGCAGATGTTAGATTAGGAAATTTCCCAGTTCACTCACTAGGAGATTTACTTTAAAAACGTATAAAACTGATATCAAATTATTATATTTCCTATATTATATTTGCTGTGGCCTGCTAGGAAGCCCCAACTATTTTCTAGAAATCAATGCTGCTACTTAGAATAATTATCATCTAGTCTGTTAAATAAAGGTATATAAATCTGTTAAATTGGCCTATTCACAATACAATAGGGCAAGTTTGGTGCCTAACATATGACACAGGTCATGAAGAGAATTAAGGGTCTCAGCTCCTCAGACAGCTTGTTGTAAGAGGTGAGTAACTGGGGCATCCATGGGATTTCCGAGTGTGAAAAGAAATAGGGCTCAAACTTTGTGACAATAAATCTGCTTTTGTTCCCAGAAAACTCCAGCAGGCAGCCGAAGCCGCATTTGAAAACCGCAGTGAATCCGAGCTGAATCTTGTCTTGTCAAAATGTGGACCAATGGACAGGGGTGTGGCTGAGAAGATCAGAGAAATGAAGTCACAGCTGGGTTCTAAGAAGTGATGAAGATGGTGGAATGTTAGACACGTGAGACTAGTGACTTCAACATGAACATTCCATTATCATAACTATATTGCTTATATTTATTAAAACCAAATGTCCATGCAATTGGGAAACATTCTGTGATTCTCCAATGCACCGGGAGATGGGGACTGGATAGCATACATGTGCTGATGTCAATGTGATTGGTCACAACATGGGTTTAATGTAATTGCAGGATTCCATTGAGTTTCTTAATTAGCAGAAGGTTACAGCGAACCGAGGCAACCAATAACCTAAAACAAAAAATAATAGCACGATCAAAACGTGTTGCTAACAACCTTCCCTGTTTTACCAAGTAGACTGTTATGGTAAGATGCATAACTGACTGGGATAGTTGCCACTTTTCTGCTGCATGTAACTGCATTTGATTAGCCTGGGTAATTACTACATATTATAAGGCAAAATAATTAATAGGTTGAGCAGACTTTTGTTTAGATCTTTCTGGTCACATCAGTGAGATCCATGTTGTGTCCTGTTATTACAAGATTATTATAAGAATTATTACTGTGCTATTTTTTCCTTTTTACTTCTCCATTTTTCTGAATCTAACTTGATCATGTTGATGGTGCTACCTACTTCAAAAGCACAGGGGCACGTTACCATTGTTAATTGATTAATTAGGTTGATTATGGGGGGGGGGGTCGAGGTAGGGAATAATTGAAGGGAGGACAATCATGTCGGAGCGGTCACCTCACCATACTCACAAAACTCTGGTTTATATCCCCTTGTCTTCGAAAATCGAATAAACTTCCCTTTTAACAGAACGAGAATGGTTAAGACGCATAATTTACTTTACCTTCTCCTGATCTGGCCTCTTTATGCAAAAAAGTCCATTTACCAGCCAAATTTTAACCGATATAATATTTCCAGACTGACCAAAATCTCGATAATTCCTCTCGCCACAGTGCCCGAGAACGATTGAGACTTTCTCGCCAGGGTTCGTCGCAAGCCAACTATCAGCTTTCATCCCTAGACTTGGCTGCATGCATTGTTTCTTGATCCTTAATTACATGTAGTATGAATTGGGGTGAGAGTGAATTATTAAGACAAATTTTGGTTTTGAGATTGCATGACCCATTGCGATGACTGGTGTATTCCCCCTCTCCTGTAAGAATGAAATATTTTCAGGAAGAACTCAGAAAACATCTCCAACAGTGAGAATGAGGTGAAGAATGCTGTATGATAATTCTTGTAAAAGTTTATGCCCCTCTCTCAAACATGAGCATCCTTACCATTGTTGACTGAGATTAACCTTAACCCACCCAGTTAACCAATTAACATTGGTACCGCTAACAAGGTAACAAGGCCCAGTGCTACCCCATTTGATGTCTGATTCTGTGGTCTAATTATTCAAAGAATGGTTTTGAGAAATTTCTCGTGTTTGGTGAAAATATATCAGCTTTTTTAGATGAGCCCAAAAAGCCATAAACTTTTTTGCATAAAGAGGCCAGATCAGCAGAAGGTAAAGTAAGATATATGCGTTTTTTCCATTTCGCGATCGGTTAAAAGGGAAGTTTATTCGATTTTCGAAGACAAGGGGATATAAAACCAGTTTTGTGCGCATGGTGAGGTGACGGCTCTGACTAGATTGTCCTCCGTTCTCCATTTATTCCCTACCTCGACCCCCCCTATAATTAACCTAATTAACCAATTAACAACGGTAACGAGCCCCTGTGTTCAAAAGTGTTATTCATGAAAATCATATTGCTACTGTTCATTGTCAAAGGGACAATTTAGATTTTGCCATGACCATTCATACAATATTTTTCAACTCGTCATATTAACCGAGTTTCACGCATAGACTCATGCGCCACTTATGTTCACTGAATGTATGAGTATGTTGATCCAAAGATTGGTTCTGAGGCCAAGAGGTCAAAGGTGAAGTCATGTTTATGATGTGACTCCACATAAGCCTATTTATATTGGGTCAAAACGTCAAGGTTTTGAGGTTCAGAAAATTCATATGGCCACATGGTATCTTTACCATTACCACATGGTCCCTCTGCATATACAGATATTATGGGTTGAAATATCAGGGTACGTGGCATATTCTCTGATGGGGGTGATAGGTTTATGTCCAACAAACTGGAACACAACACAGCTGAATTACAGCTGATATTTCTTCATTGTCATGATTGTAGTGTCAGCGGTCCTGAGATTGGAATACTCAGCTGTTGGAGACCTGTTGTTGTTGTTGTCTATTGGTGTGGATCAACAGCTGGATCTGTCTGATGTTATGCTGGAGATGTTAGGCAACAAGCAATCTATTAACATTAGCAACATTGGATTATTTTATTCACAGACTGGTAAATGCCTTGTGCAATTGTTTGCAAAGAGGAATTAAAGGAAATCTTGCTAATTGTATCTATTTGGTATTGGATTATGAGTTCAGTCATTCAATGTTTTCTTTATTGACAATGCTGTCAGATGCCTGACCTTGGCAAGAAGTGACATGTGCAATGATGTTGGTTCGCACCAACAGCAGCAAATACGTCTGATCTCTGAATGTCGCTATTGAAGGTCAAATTGAAGAGTATTCCACTGGTCAGTGTGAATGCGACGCATAATGTACATAATAACTACATGCTTCTGTATGTGCAATATTTCTAGATAGTACCGGTATACAAAATCATAGTATCTCCAATATATAGTGTAATTAAAAATGTTGTAAGAAAATATATGAACACTTTTAGATAATTGTTGTATGTATATATGTACATGTGTAAAAGATATTGTAAATATTGCAATTATAAAGGAAATACAGTTATGAATGAAGAATTATTTGTGATGTGATTTTATAATCCTGCTTCTAGAGTTGTCAGTCAGTATTCTTCTTCCTCTGCTTCACTATTGTACATCAGTTCCACAGTATTGGGTACGGTAATGATTCTTATTGATAAAAAAAATACACAAATATATACTATTTTAAAGCTATGTATACTGATCATGCTTGGGACCAGATTATATTGTCAGTTTTGACAGGGTTCTGGTTTATCAAGGTTAAAATACTAAATCTAAGTATTGGGACCATGGATAGTGTCAGTGTTTAGAGGTTGGTCAGTTTACCGAGCTGTCAGTATCACAGATATCACTGAACATATTTACAGACATAAGAAAAAGAGAGAGAATATCATGATATTTGAAAAGAGAAGGTGAAAGAATGAGGACTGTGCTAAACAGTGGGGGAGCTTGGCAATGTCACCTGTATGGCAATTCAGTTCCGCAGTATGGTCACTTTTTTTCTCTCATCATTTTCACTTCCATTTCATCATCAGTGTAAGCCTCAGGTGGACAGAAACAGTTTACTGGTACACAATCTCTAATAATAAGTGACATTATCCACCATTATAAAACTGATATTATTACACAAATAATTATTGAATGTAGAAAAGTTGAAAGATATTTTAAAAGATGGAAGAAAGAAAGTATAGATTTGTCTAGATAGTTCTGACAGAAACGAAGCTATGCTTGTTCTATTGGGAATATATATTGATCTGTACTTCGTGGACATGACAAAGCAATTCTAATTACAATCAGACATTTAGTTATGGCTGGTTATTCTTACTTTACATGTATATTGATTCTGGCTGTGTATTATTTGCTGTATGGGTGGTATCTTAGAGAACATTGACTAACAATTGTGGGTACATGACAACATATGACACTGTAACCCTGGTACCATCCCCTACAATACACTACTGCATTGATCTTCAAGTTTTCCTACAGTGGAAATCTCAGTATTCTGCACGATCTCTATCTGTTTTTCTGAGATGTTTAATTTCAATCTTTCCTTCGATTTGCTATTAAGAACAGTTTTGTCATATATGTATATAAACACGATAAATATTTTCCGGTAATGAGTGAGTGAGTCAGTCCACCCGAATCCTTTCGTCGGCAAAATAAGGATAACCGTTGACATTAGAACCTTGATTTTTGGCACGAAGGTGCATTGATAGGGGACTGTTACCAGCAAGTTCTGAGCTGACCTACTTTTGATGACAATTTCTGGTGATTTTTGATGAATATCACTACTCATTCTGACTTGGGCAGTGCCCTTCTTAATATGGGCAGGATTTCAACTGGGGGGAAGAGGGGGGATTTCCAAGAGTTCAGTTCGCGTCGGAGTCCTAATGCCTACCCTACTTTGTAGGTCCTGTGATGCTAGTCACACTGCCATCTAAAAAATACATATCCAATAAAGAAGAATTCAATAAATGTAAGCTTTGTTGATACAGGCAGCAAAATCAAACTAGAATTATGGGGGAACATATCAGTCTCTCAGTTTTAAGGAGAGTGATCTTTCCACTCAACTAATATTTTCTCCAGGAGAGCTTTTGATCACTCCCCTAGAAACTGCAAATGCAATGGGGAACGATATAGGAGAGACTAATCACTCTTGCATCACTAGCACAAACATGAGACACTGCATTTTGCTGTCAAGGTAAGAATAGGCCCCAGCTCCTCAAAGAGCTTGTCATAAGAGGGGCACCACCCAGGTGTGAAAAGGAATAGGACCCCACCCATGTGGTCCTGGATGTTGAAAGGAATAGAACCCTACCCGTGTGGTTTCCGGGTGTGAAAAGAAATAGGAACCAAACGTCGTGATATGATTGAAATAGTGTTGAAAGCGACCTTAAATCACATTCACTCACTCTCTAACATGTGAGATTAGCTTAGTTAGTTACAGGCTAACATATAGGTAACGTATACAGGGTAACAAATCGTAACATATGGTAACATAGAAGAACAGATATAGGGTAGCATAGATGGTAACAGTTATAGGGCAGCATGTAGGGTAACATGGTAACAGATATGGGGGGGGGATTTGGTTTTATGCCACACTCCAGGTTGTTTCACTCATATGGTGACGGTCAGTTTGGAGGGCGAAGGAAGCTGGAGTACCCGAAGAGAACCACCGCCCGTCAGCAAGTAACTGACAAACTTTCACACATGCACCAGCTCAGGGCTCGAACCCATGCCGGTTCAGTGGTGCGAGGCTAGCGATCACCAGCAAAACGCCTTAGACCACTCTTCCACCAAGGGCCCAGATATAGGGTAACATTGGGTAACAGACATATGGTAACATATATGATAACAGATATAGGGTAAAACATATGGGTGACAGATATAGGGTAACATATTGGGTAACGGATATAGGGTAACATATATGACAACAGATATATGGTAACACATATGGTAACATATATAAGGTAACATATTGGGTGACGGATATAGGGTAACATTGGGTGATGGATATAGGGTAACATATAGGGTAACAGATAGGGTAACATATATGGTAACAAATATAGGGTAACATATATGGTAACAAATATAGGGTAACATTTGATAAGAGATATAGGGTAACATATATGGTAACAGATGTAGGTTAGCATATTGAGTAACACATAGGATAACACGTATAGGGTAACTAATTGAGTAACAGATACATGTATCTATAGGGTAACATATATGGTAACAGATATAGGGTATCACATTGTGTAACAGATAAAGGGTATTAAATATGGTAAAAAATTGGGTAACAGATAAACACATAGGGCAGCATGTAGGGTAACTGATATATAGAGTAAATAGGGTAAAATGTGGTAACAGATATAGCGTAACACATTGGGTAACAGATATAGGGTAACACATTGGGTAACAGATATAGGGTAACAGATGCAGGGTAACAAATTGGGTAACAGATACAGGGTAACATATAGGGTAACAGAGAGTAACTTGGTAACAGATGTAGGGTAACGTAAGCTAACATAGGGTAACAGATATAGGGTGACTGATTGGGTTAACATATAGGGTAACACATATTGGGTATCATATATAGGGTAACATATTGGAGAACAGATATATAGGATAACAAATATGGTGCAATAGATCTTTTGTGCATTCTTGAGTGAAATGTCAAATTCGAAATAATCTGAACAGAAAATAATCAGGAAGAAGTTTCATCTAAATTTCCCTCTGTAATAGATCGAATTTCCATTTTTTAAATGTCCTATGTTTCTATATTTTTGTCTTTCCAATTAATCTTATCACGTGTATACATCCACTTTATGAGATAAATAATAATTCATTTGGATATTGACATCTAGATTTGTTCGAGATTGGAAGTTATTTGCATGAATGCAATAATACGGTGAGATCAGATATATGGGACTAAACTGTTAAGATTTCAAACTACGTACATCAACTTTACAATGGTAGTAAGATGTCGCGAGGAGACAAGAAGATGCTTATCCATTGTGAGTATATCTTCCATTTTTTTTATGTTACCACATGGTCTTTATTTTATATTATGTACATTAATTTCATTCGAAGAACATGACCAATTTGGATTTTTTTTTTAATGTCCTGTGTTATAAATGCACTGAAATTGATTTGAGCTTTCCCGATATAAAGAAGTGCATATAAGCTATTCAAGTACATTCGAAGAAATGTAAATTTCGTTTGGTGACTGGACATAGTGAAAAATATTCCCAGTCCTTGATCCATGGAAGTGCCCAAATAATGAAGAGACGAACTAAGATTTTGGATGCTAATATGTTTAGGATTACCATTATAAAAGTACTATAAAAAGTACTGTAATACCTACAATAAAGCTAATGCTGGAGGTGTTGGGGGAAATACCATATTACAACATAGAGATTATCTAGCTTTGGTCTGTCAGTGCGGGATATTGATTTAATACACAAGTCCTTGGCCAATATTTATAGGGACTGCACCAGGCTGCCAGTCCTTAATGTCATCATGAAGTGGGTGGACTCGAAAGTGAGAGAAAATTAGCTGGATCAGTTCAATAATACCGGCTTGTACCGGAGTATTTAATATTGCCTCAAGTTTCATAGCTGTGTTTACTTTGTTTATTGATTATCATAATGTGATACCATGCCAATACCTGGTATAATTGAAGAGTGAACACTGACTTTGACAGGTTGAAGGGGGTGGTCTACTTTAATTTGGATTTCTTGTTGGGTTCAGGACATTGATACCATGCTATAGACTGTCAGCAACTGAAGGTGGTGTTACACAAATCTGTCACTCAGATAGAGATGACCCATGGATGGATCTACTTTGAATATTGCTTTAAAGGTAATTTTCATTTTAGCTCAAATTAACAATCATCTTTTTTTTCTTCTTTTTTTTGTTGTGTCTTTTACATTTTTGTCCCCCGCTACTTAGTAGGGGGGGGACTTAGAAACACCGGTGTCCGTAATTCCATAATTCCGTAATTCCGTGATTCCGTAATTCCGTGATTCCGTAATTCCGTAAGATTTTCTTGTCCGGACAATAACTCATGAATGATTCAACCGATCAACTTCAAACTTGGGGTGTGTCTTGACATTGGCCAGAGGACGGTTGGGATTGTTTTTCAGCAATGTGCGTAATCCAATATGGCCGCTGTCAGCCATTTTGGATTATAAGCAGTACGATCTTAGATTTTCTTGTCCGGACAATAACTCGTGAACGATTTAACCGATCAACTTCAAACTTGGGGTGTGCCTTGACACTGGTGAGAGGACGGTTGGGATTGTTTTTCAGCCATGTGCGTAATCAAATATGGCCGCCGTCAGCCATTTTGGATTATAAGCTGTTCGATCTTAGATTTTCTTGTCCGGACAAGAACTCGTGAACGATTTAACCGATCAACTTCAAACTTGGGGTGTGGCTTGACATTGGTGAGAGGACGGTTGGGATTGTTTTTCAGCAATGTGCGTAATCAAATATGGCCGCCATCAGCCATTTTGGATTATAAGCAGTTGGATCTTAGATTTTCTTGTCCGGACAATAACTCGTGAATGATTTAACCGTTCAACTTCAAACTTGGGGTATGCCTTGACATTGGTGAGAGGACGGTTGTGATTGTTTTTCAGCAATGTGCGTAATCTAATATGGCCGCCGTCAGCCATATTGGATTATAAGCAGTTGGATCTTGTCCGGACAACAACTCGAGAACGATTCAACCGATCTACTTCATATGTGGGGAGTGCCTTGACATTGTTGAGAGGAGGATTAGGATTGTTTTTCAAGGACGTGCTTGATCCAATATGGCCACCATCAGCCATACTGGATTTCATTGGATTTTAAGCAGTTTGATCTTGCATTGTCCGGACAATAACTGGAGTACGATTCAACTGATCTACTTCAAACTTGGGGAGTGCCTTGACATCGGTGAGAGGACGGTTTGGATTTTTTTTCAGCGATGTGCATAATCCAATATAGCCACCGTCAGCCATACTGGATTATAAGCAGTTGGATCTTAGATTTTCTTGTCCGGACAATAACTCGTGAACGATTTAATCGATCAACTTCAAATTTGGGGTGTGCCTTGACATTTGTGAGAGGACGGTTGGGATTGTTTTTCAGCAATGTGCGTAATCTAATATGGCCGCCGTCAGCCATATTGGATTGTAAGCAGTTGAATCTTGTCTGGACAATAACTCGAGAACGATTCAACCGATCTACTTCATACATGGGGAGTGCCTTGACATTGTTGAGAGGAGGATTAGGATTGTTTTTCAAGGACGTGCTTAATCCAATATGGCCACCATCGGCCATACTGGATTTCATTGGATTTTAAGCAGTTTGATCTTGTCCGGACAATAGCTGGAGTACGATTCAACTGATCTACTTCAAACTTGGGGAGTCCCTTGACCTTAGTGAGAGGACAGTCATGTATTATGTTTTATGGATGTGCATAATCCAATATGGGTGCCATCTGCTGTATTAGATTATGTTAAGCTCATCAGCGATCTCCATTTTCAAATCATACTCTTATCAATGATATGAGATATCATCGACCCCAAAAAGTCGACCATAGAGGTCCATGGCCCCCGCAGCAGCAGCGCCAAAATTAAATTATAATTTCTAATATATGTTATTCCTCCTCCAATAAATACTATGTTCAATATGATTCAGAATCCAAATATATGATCAACTGTCAACAAGTATGTCACCTACAGTAAACCCTCTATTCAATCGATCACTGCAAGTTACACCGGTGATCGGATATATTTTTCTAAATGAAGGCAAGCATCCCCGAAAAGTGCAGTGATCAAATTTATTTGGAAAACCCACATGATTGTTGTTGTTATAAAACTATCTGTCTAAAGGCATGGTGGTTTCTTTATGATATTTTACAAAGTAGTATTTAATGAAAACAATATTGCCTAAATTTCTCTAATAAATCACCTTCCAAATTAAATTTGAAATTGAATTTCACTATGACTCTTATTTCATTTTCCAACATGAAATTTCAAACTAACTGATTCTGCCTTCAAAACAGTGAAGCTGATGATGGGATATGTAAGAGCTGTAGGAGAAAGAGAATATTGTAATGTGAATAATTAGTCCACCATATTGGGATAGGGGCCCTCGGTGGCCGAGTGGTCTAAGGCGCTTCGGTGGTGACTGCTAGCCTCACACCGCTGAACCGGCATGGGTTCGAGCCCAGCTGGTCCATGTGTGAAAGTTTGTCAGTTACTTGCCAAAGGGCGGTGGTTCTCTCCAGGTTCTCCGGCTTCCTCCACCAACCAAACTGACTATCACCATATGAGTGAAACAAACTGGAGTGTGACATTAAGCCAAATCCCCACCCCCCCCATATTGGGATATCATCCGAACTGCTGATACAAATGATTCAAAGTAATTCTAGTGTTCCTAAAATATTAAATTATAAATAATAATTTGGAATAGATGACAACTCTTCCAAAAAAGTCAGTAGAGTGAAAAATTTTTTACTTTGATGGAAATTGTCATTTTTGGGCGGCTTTTCGTACAGATTTAACTGCATATCAAGTTCAACACAATACTTAATTACTGAATTCGTTTCTCATGACTTCATTTGATATGTTTGCAAACACTAAAGTAGGATTAGACTGGCTGCATGTTACTACAATGTATGTATAACATTCAATGTTATGTTAAACCAGGTTAACAACACCTTCAGTGCAGCAAACTGTGTAAGGTTAGCTTCTCAGCCAATCAAAATCCTCTCTACCAGATTATATTCTTAATCTGATTGGATAACTGTTAACTTTCCATATCTGATCACAATCTTTTGTATAGCTTATAATTATGCATGTGTAAACTTTCACTGGTACATGTACAGGTTCACTGGAATATCCTGTCATAATCTGTTTTTAACACAATTGTCTTACTAGTACTCTATAGTGTCATTGATGCTCAGTTCTCTAAAGTGATTGTGTACCATTTACGTAGCCATTTTGTGTGTTTAAAAAATTGTTGTTTTATATATATTTCAGTGACTGTGCAATGATTGTCTGTGTTTGAAACACTCTTTGACTGGTTTGGTACATCCCAATAGGAGACAGCAATGTTGGTACATTGGTAAGTTATAACTTAGCTTTATATATTTCAAATTCTTCTTGTTAAATATCCAAATTATATAGTTGATCCCCATGCTAGACTCTAACCTGCACCATGAGTGCTGCGTAACTTCCACTCAGTCTCCTGACTTCTAACCTGAATAACCATGGACAATATGCTACATGTATGCCTTTGCTGGTATATTCACTGCGCTATCTTTCAGATACCCTGTCATAGGTGTGCAGATCATAATATACAACAAATGCACATACCATACGCGAAAAAGCGCAAGACGGTACATCTTCGGAAAATTTATGACCTACCCCAAGGTTCTTAGCGTGACATGTACATGATCAGGTCAGGGCATTTGCAGCATTTCTGTTCTTCATTCACTACATAGTACTGTTCACACGCCCTATGATATGTACTTTGTTGCTAACATTATGCAAGTTTTGTTGTTAAAAAAATAAAACTGAACGTTGAACTTGTAGGCCTACTCGTTTGAAGCAGCAGACATAAATTTAGTTGATCTAGATTGTGCATTGAAGATCAACCATTGAAACGCGGAAAACAACGAATTACGTCAATTATACCGTATTTTCGCCTGCATGTTGTCTGATCGTACTATTCTTGTTTATCTGATGATGCTAAACAATAATGATCTTGTGAACTTTGGGATAGGTCATAAATTTTCTGAAGATGTACCATTTTGCCGAAAAAGCAGCCGACATGGAAATTGATATGAAAATAGCAGCGACTGTGTGTTTGCTTTAAGATATGTGGTTGATTTATATGATTTTAAGTTCAATACTTGATATAATCGATAGAAACCTGTAGTTTATTCGATTGTGCCGCCATATACGTTAGCAATGGTGAAAGACAAATATACCGAATATAAAGCAGGCCCGCGGGATGACTGAAATAGTATGAAAACTAAAAGACGTCTTTATTTCTACACGGACGTTTACGTGGATACAAAATAAATGAGTTATGTTCACAGCAGTCATATACTATTGTCATAATCATTCTTTGTGGGTGTCGTTATCTCGCTAAGTCTGAAGTGAAAAACAAAAGGGCTTAAGAGCCATTCCCTGAACTTAATCATTCTTTGTCGATGTCGTTATCACGCTAAGTCTGAAGTGAAAAACAAAAGGGCTTAAGAGCCATTCTCAGATAACAGCGATCCTGGCGGCTGGGCGGTGGTTATTACAGAGAGTTATCGCCCGCTACGCGTCCAACCGAAACGATCAGCCAGCCCACTCAGCTGTGCCTAGCAGACGATAGAAGTGGTATGAAACGGAAATAAAGACAAAGGCGATCCTAGCGGCCAAGGCCGGAACCCTGTATTGTGCAACTCCCGCATTACACTTTGTGACTTAGGGTACATGACTTCTTCTTACTCGAAAATCAAGGTGGTCGTTGTATGAGTGCTCGTAAATAGGTGCCGGACTCTGAGGGCTCAGAGTTGATTGTAACAGGAGGAGCAACATGCAACACAGTATTGTTTGTGTTTACCAAGAAAGTGTTAACCTAAAAAACATTTGATATTTACTAAATATTATTTCACTTTCTGAACAGCAGTGGTGTAATTGTAAAGTGTTTATAGTTGACTCATCTTGTTCATGGTTAACTCTCTTCAAGATCAAAAGTATCATTTCAGAAAAATTGTCCTTGATATATACTGACATAAACCAACAACCTTTCAAATTCTGACTGACTTGTCGTTGAGTTAGATAATTGCCAAAGGCAAAAGAATTTCCAGAATTTTTCTAGCCATCCTTGCTATTGCGAATACATGTAGCTATACTGAATTCTATGACTTAGATTTTCAAATCTTTCCTGTTTGTTCTTTCTAATACCATTCTAAGGCTGTTTACCTTCTGACCTGGAATTCAATAAACTTGTATTAGCAAAAATGGCGCCAAGAGTGACGTGGATTCACAATTCAACGATGATAAATGATATAAATATTCAATCACCTTATTAATGAGGTACATGTATGGCATATATCTCCTTGTGCACAGCGGTTCTCATCAGAATACCGAAGTTAAGCAGAATTGAACCAGGTCAACTTGTATGGGTGACCAGGTGCTGTACTGGCCGTATCTGTGTGTGTGGCCTGTATCATATACCTGTGTGTGGCCTGTTTTCATCGAACACTGGCATGTAGCTTAAGCTGCAGAATAAAGCTCGAAAAAGGAATCTAAATGATGTCTGTGTATGTTTCCCTGTCCTTGTCTGTGTCCCTGTCCAGAAAAAATTAAAGCAAAATTGACTTAGAACATTTTTGCTATCTGCAGATTCTTGTCCTCACCTTATGTCTCCTGAACTAAGCCACACCCGACCCTCTCAACCATCATATATTCATTTTGCTTACATCATGCTACACTTCATCAACCCATCCCTTGGGAGCATATCCCCACTCCCAGGTCACCAATCCCCACCCTCTATCTCCTGCATGTGTGAAAGTTTTGGTTCTCTCTGAGTACGCCGGCTTCCTCCATCAACCAACCTGGCTGTCACCATATGAGTGAAATAACCTTGAGTGTGACATTAAGCCAAATTCCCCCCCCCCCCTCCCTATATCTCCTAAACTAAGCCTCGAACGACCCCCTACCCTATATATTCTGGAAGCTTACATCATGCTACACTTAGCCCCGTGGGGCTCCCGAGGATTGACCTGGGATGTGAGCACACTGCAGGTCATGGTAAGAATAGGCTTCAGCTCCTCAGAAAGCTTGTCGTTAGAGGCAACTAACTGAGGCACCCGTGGGGTTGCCGGGTGTGAAAAGGAATAGGACCCCACCCGTGTGGTTCCCGTGTGTGAAAAGGAATAGCACCCAACGTTGTGATACATGTATGACTGAAATATAGTTGAAAGCGACGTTAAATCATATTCACTCACTCACCCATGTTACACTTAAAGATGTAATCAGTCTCAAAAGCGATGGATTTTGTAAACTTTCCCCTGTGTTTTTTTCAGCAGGAAAGATTACTAAAGCATCATATGTATTATATTTGATGATAGTGGGATCGCCATATACAACGAATGCAAGAATATCTTGTCAGAGAAATTTGAAACTCTGCCAGCTTCGACAGGTTTTCTGTTTCGACTGAGTGCTCACGAATCAGAATCCTGAACAGCTGCAGCCATGGGATAACGTCATGGCTCATACCTAAGGTTCGGTAATGTCGCATAGCATACGTTGGTAGAATGCCATGGAAAAATAAACGCATATGTTTTATGCCGTTTATTTTTGAAGATCAATTCCTTCTATTTTCTCGTGAATGGTAGAAACAAGTTAGTTTTTGTGTTTCATTTTGTACCTGTTGTAACATGTCATTTTTTGTTTGAGAGTTTGAGAGACATCGATTTCGGTCTAGATTTAAGGCTGATTACATCTTTAATCATGCTACACTACTCAACCCATTGCACTACCATCGAGAGCAGACCCCCAATTCGAAACCTCTCCCTCCCACCCTCTCTCTCCAAAATTAAGACTCGCCTGACCCCATACCCTCATAAATTTTGGGAGGTTACATCATGCTACACTTACTCAACACATGCTCTACCAACATGTCCCCATCCCCTTGCACCAAGCCTCACCCTCTATTTCTTAAACTAAGCCTCCCCTGACCCCATACCCTCCTATATTTTGGGAGCTTACATCATGCTTCACTTATTCAATGCATTAATTGCCCGAACCTATTACACTCATGTTTCAATTTCGAATTTTTTAATTATATTTAAAGTTCAATCTAAAATATTTCTCTTGCAAAATCTCCTTTTTTTTCTCTTTTTTTTTGAATCTGTTTTAATTTTGTTTTTATAACTTTTATAATAGAATTATTTTTAATATTTAATTTTTTTTTTAATATATTGGGGGTTTTTTCTGCTACCCAAGCCACTGTGGTCCAAAACTGGATACTTGTGTTTTTTCAACAATTTCTATTACATGCAAATTTTCCATCTGGACCTATGGTAAAGTGGCTGTCTGTGTTTGGATACAAATTTCCATATTCTCATTTGCATAGATAGCACATCAGTGATTGGTTCACAGTCTTGACTCAGAAAGGTCACTGTTGGGGTCAAATAGTGGCTGGCCTTTAGCTCAATGTGTGACCTCTGAATCTATTTGCATTTAAAATATGGTTTACATCCATGCCATTCAATTTTGTACAGTATGATGATATTAGGCCCTGGAACATGTACAGGTATATACATTTCTCTGACAAATGAATTAAACAGAGACAGTGGCCTTGCAGATTTTAAAGCCACTGACATAGATACATTAATTCAAGAACATCTCAGTGCCAAATCTAGGTAGGAGGTACAGGTAACAAGATCATGTGATTATTTTTTGTGCTGATCCAAATTTAGTTAAAATTTCATTTCCGGACAATACTTCCTGAAAAACTGAACAGATTTTTATCGAGCCTGTACATGTAGCAGCTTTAGCTGCGGAAAGGTCGATATAGGGATCTAAATGATGTCTGTGGATGAACATGTATACCTGTTTCTATCCTCGTCCCTGTCCCTGTCCAAAAAAGTTGTTAAAGTTTTGGACTTAGAAAATTGTTCCTGTCCACAGCTTCTCTGCCTCAGGGTATGTCTCCTGAACTAGGCCCCGCTCGACCCCCCCGCCAATTCTTATATATTCCGGGGGATTACATGATGCTACACTTATTCAATCTATGCACTACCCTCGGGAGGGGGGGGGGGGGGGCAAATGTTAAAATTTTTCCTTGTTTATACACACACACATGTCGAATCACCTACAATATGTTCCTTTATAGTAATTACTAATAGGTTTTTTATTTCATTTTATTTCAGAAGTACAATATGGAATAACCCGGGGTTCCCCGCAGTACTGAACCCCTGTTAGTTTTGAATTTCATGTCGCTTTAAATGAAGGACACCATTTCCTTCAATTTTGCTATCAAATCATTCTATTCCACATCATATGATTTACCCCAAAGCTTTTTCACAAACCATATTTTATTTCAGAAATATAATAGGAAATAACGGGCGGGGGAATGCCCGCAGTACTGAACCTGTGTCAGTTTTGAATTTTATATCGCCTTGAATGAAGGACACCATTTCCTTCAGATTTGCTATCAAATATTTGTATTCCACATCATATGGTTTACCCTAAAGCTTTTGTGTGAAGCATATTTGTGTCCACACATTTAACTTACTATATTAATTAAAATTGAGTCCCTAAAGTTTGGATGCACACTGCATATGATAAATTTCCTGAATTGAATTGGATTTCTGACCTTGTGGTTCCTCAGACTGACAGATGACAGCATACAGTTGTCAGTGTGGTTGTTTCATGTGCAGTGTGCTTTCCATGGCTTTTAGGTCAGCACACCTACCATTACCCTCGAGAGCATGTTCCCACCCCGGGGGCGCCGAGCCTCACCCTCTATCACCTAAACTAAACCTCGCCCAACCCCATACCCTCATATATTCCAGGAGCTTCCACTACCCTCAGGAGTGTGCCCTATCCCAGGCACCAAGCCCCACCCTCCATCTCCAAAACTAACCCTCGCCCCACCCTCATATATTGCGTTTGAGCTTATGTATCCAATTTTTCTTGGCAGAAAGTTAAAATGTGTGTGTGTAGTCTGCAATGTTGGTATAATTCTGCCACCCCTCAATGAATTACAACCCCCAAATTAGGGCTCAATTTATCAGGTGGTGCCCCATGTTTTTGAATTTGGTAAGGGAGTCCCTTGCCTCAAGATCTTGCTTGGGATTGTTTTTTGTTGCACCTCTAGGTGGTGCCACCTGGGGGTCAAGTTAAAATTGCATTTCCAGACAATAACTTTTGAAAATCTGGATCGATTCTTTCCAAATTTGGTATGTGGTAACCTCACCTCAGTATCTCACTTGGCATTGTTTTTCATGCTGATCAACATATAGGTGGCACCACCTGATGGCCAATTTAAAATTATGTTTCTGGACAATAACACTTAAAAACTTGAATGGATTCTTTCCAAATTTGGTATATGGGTACCTTGCCTGAAGGTCTTGCTTGGCATTGTTTTCATGTCGATCTGCTTATAGGTGGCGCCACCTGTGGGCCAAGTTAACATTTTGGTAAAACTGAACAGATTCAATTTTCTATTTCCAATGTCAGGGGATCTTGTCACAAGATCTCTGTCTCTGTTTAGGTGGTGCCACCTGTGGGTCACGGTAAAATTGCGTTTTCGGACAGTAACTTTTGAAGACCTGAACGGATTCTTTTCACATTGGGTATGTGGGTACCTTCCCTCAAGTTATCTATATGTGACACCACCTGGGGGCCATGTTAGAATTGTTTTTCCTAAGTTTTACGTTTTTACTCTCTTCACAAATAATGAAAGTTTCCTTTATTTAACAATTGCAAAAGGGATGCCTCCTCGATTATATTCGATCGACTGTATCTAGTTTTTTTGGGTGTTCAAAATATATCTTTGATAAAATTAATTTCAACAGCTGCCAGTTAGTGCATGAAGGTGTCATTAATATATTGGTAGCTTGCAAGATGTAGCTTCGTCATTAATCTTGAATTACATGTACTTGACAATTTCAACGATCTCATGTTCAGATAATTCTTGAAGCTGACAGGTCAACTTTTTGGTCACCTGCCTCGTGTGATTGGTAAATTATTTTTAATATTTTGAACCCCGCTCAATGAATTACAACCCCAATAGGGTTCGATCCATTGGAGGAGCCCCATGTTTTTTTATGGCTAATTTATGGTATGTAATAAAGTTTTTATACTTTTATGGGGAACTTGCACTTGCATATAATATAATTACATCGCCTTACACTTTGAAGTACTTCCTTGTGCTAGAGGTTTCTATTCTACGACGTTCTTCTATATGGTGATGTTTAGTATCCACCCATATTACATCCACAAACCTGTGTTAATTAAATTCGAGTGTTTAAGTAGTCCTGTCCTTTTCCTAAAAGCAGTTGTAGGGAGCGTGTTGTTAATCTTTAATAATTGTCACAATTTTACACCTCAGCTATTAAATTTAAGATGGACATCCCAACCATTTGATTGGTTCATATTAACATCCACATGTGACACTGTGTGATCCCCCTACAGTCGCACAGGGCACCATCTCAAAGATCTTATCACCACCCAGTGGCATGGGCAGACACAGCCTCAGACGACTTCTTTAATATTGAACAGTGACGTCGACATTACTAATGTAATTGCTTTCGTAGCATTGACCAGGATCTGTAAATGTATAATAAAGAAATTTAAGTTTAATAACTAAGTTTTGTTTTAGGATTAAATGTATCAGCTATTGTGCATAATCTCTTTTGAATTCATTTTGTTTTGGTCCAATGAATGTAATATAATCAGGCCTTGCTTTTTGTTGCAGTTTCTGGGAATCCAAACAGATTGTTGTGATCCAGTTCTACTGGCTTCTCCAAACTTTGGCTATCATTTCTGTATAGATTCCTAAAATATATGGGACTCCAACAGAATTGACAGATTCCTGTGGAAAAACAAGCTCTGAAAATAGATTTGGTATATACATGTAACTAATATATCATGAATATTCTGCACAAATCAAAACTTTTGATTCAATTTTTTTTTTCTGCCTCCCATTTACAAGAATTTAGATATACTCTTTTCCATGACCATATTGGCAATATCAGCAATCACTTGATGTTCTGGCATGGATAAAAACACACAATGAAATAAAACCCAACCACAAATAATGTACTGAACACATTTTTATGGCACCACTCAATACAGTATAGTATGTAGGACTTTGATGGTTCTATAGTGGAGGAATTCCAGGCGCTATTTAATGTACTCGGTCTATTATATACTTATTTCCGACAGTTAAAAATACATATAGTTTCAAGCCCTTGTTCCATTATTGGCCCTACTCATATAAGGACATATATATATGTTGGGTTATCAGATTCAGTCATGTGTACTGGACCATTTACTGCTGTACATTCTTATCTAGTAGATATTGATTTGGCAGCCAATCAAAGCCTATCTTAAGGATAAACCCAGTCTGTGCTTCCTCGGCCGGTAGACTGTAACAGATCTGCTGTGTTATTTGAGAGGACTGCCTAACCATGGACTAATGCCAACCATTAATGGTTAGGGTATAATTAATACTAGCTCCCTCTCATGGTCCTTGCTTTAATACAATACCACAACTCTATATTAAAAGTTTATAACCTGTACATTCCAGTTCTTGGTATACTCAACACAATAAAGTGGAGCATTCCATTTAATATTCCATGTTGAAACATCATTAATATTTTTTTTCACACCTTTTTAAATTACTTGAAAAATTGTATATTGCAAATATTCTTTGCTGCCAGATATTATAAGCCTCACTGTATTTCATTGTTATTTTGTAGATGTCTCAAAACTTAAAAATAAATATATATATTTCCTTACAAGTATCATAATAGGTACATGTTATGGACCATGAGGTTAGAATAGCTGGTTAGACCTGACCTCTCTGACAGTCCCGTTAATTCTCGTGTGTAATTGTGATCACTCTTATCCTCCCCAGTGATTCCTTGTTTAGCATATAGACACATTACTCGGGTATATGGTTACCTCGACTAATTGATCAGTCAGTGGCGCTGTCATGACCACCCATTACCCATGTCCTGACCTTGTGCACCTTTTCTCATCTCAGGTTTATTTCAGGGACTGTAATTCCGTGTGACAGGTGGTTTATAATTGAGTCCTGCCCTGAATATGGAATATTTAGCTGTGTATTGGGCATATATAGATTCATTTGCCAGCAGTAACTGTTTAATCCTATTGATTGATCTGAGATTTCGTGAAATGCTTACGAAATAAGAATGGTTTTCTCCAATGAAATTTTGATCCAGCTGATTGCCCCTTGGAATTAGCATTGATTTCATTTGCCTTCATCAGGGATGACAGCTAGAGTGTATAGTGATGAAGGAATTACCTGGACTGTGATGGATGACTCTTAATTACACCTGGCTCGTTAAAGCTGACATTGATAACTTAATACAGGACTGGTCAGTTGGCTAGTTTTCATCGCTGACTGTCGTGTTACAGGCTGCTCAGGTGCAATCTTTCAGCAGCTGAATTGTGAATACTTGGTCACTGATGGGTTTTGCTTTGTACAGTACACATTATTCAGAAAAGATGCCTGAAATTGACTGGCAGGTGTTTGTATGGAGTTCTGTAATATATTCAGCTGACAGAGTGGATTTAAGTGTTGTTTATACAGAGTGTTCGAGGCTGTGTAATATTAAGCCAGACTGTGTAATACCAGTACTTCTCTCACCTGGCCTATGAACCTCCCTGCTATAAATGAAAACTTTATTACAGCAATTAAATGAGTACTTGACAGAGATTGCCTGCACACATTAAATTAGCTGTGTGAACCCACCTGTTCTTCCAGTTACATAAGAACAGTGTTAAGGATGACGTCTGATGTATACCTGACAGTGTCTAGCCTGCTACGAGCCGTTGATAGACAGAGACTATACAACCAAGGAAAGGTATGTGTCTTCTATAATGCCTATAGAGTTTAACTTTTCAACTTTCTTTCCCAGACAGGCCTGTAAGATTGCTCTTAATGAGGATGGCTGCCTAAACGGGAAGAAATATGATTGAGCCTCTAAATTTGTCTGAAATTCGCCGAAATCAGAGACGAACTGCTGCACTCCTCAGTCTTTCATCAGGTCTTGATTATCACAGCAATGTACATGTAAGTCTACACCAAGGATTTAGTTAAACTTTTGGTGTACTCTGTCTGTAGGATACTAATTGCTAATTATGCACACTGTGTGCATGATGTGTACCAGTTACATGTACCTAGGCTAGCAGTATAAAAGTTTGAATAGTTATTGCATTTTGCAAAATTTCTATATATTGTGTATTTATGAATTATCTGCATTAGTGAATGATCTGGTCATGTTGTGTATTATTGAATCCCCAGATCTTGTTGTGTATTGGTGAATTACCTGGTCAGTGCAATGTGTATTGTTGAATAATCTGGTCATAACAATGTAGTGATGAATCATTTGGTGATGGTATACATGTATTGTTGAATTATCTGGTCAATATAATGTGTATTGGTGAAGCATCTGGTCATGATGGGCTTTGGCGAATCTTCTGGTCAATGTAATGTGTATTGGTGAATTACCTGGTCAGTGCAATGTGTATTGTTGAATCATCTGGTCATAACAATGTAGTGATGAATCATTTGGTGATGGTATACATGTATTGCTGTTTGCAAAATTTCTATATATTGTGTATTTATGAATTATCTGCATTAGTGAATGATCTGGTCAAGTTGTGTATTATTGAATCCCCCTGATCTTGTTGTGTATTGGTGAATTACCTGGTCAGTGCAATGTGTATTGTTGAATCATCTGGTCATAACAATGTAGTGATGAATCATTTGGTGATGGTATACATGTATTGTTGAATTATCTGGTCAATATAATGTGTATTGGTGAAGCATCTGGTCATGATGGGCTTTGGCGAATCTTCTGGTCAATGTAATGTGTATTGGCGAATCATCTGGTCATGATGTCCATTAGCGAATATTCTGGTAAATGTATTGTGTATTGGGGTATCATCTGATGAAAGTAATGTGTATTTAGGAATCATTAGGTCATGGTGGTTAGTGGTTAATCATCTGGTCATGACATGTATTGGTGAATGACAGATCTAGTTAATGTAATTTGTACTGGCAATCATCTGGTCATGATGTGTATTCATAAATCATCTGGCCATGATGTGTATTCATAAATCATCTGGCCATGATGTTTATTGGTGAATCATCTGGTCATAATGTGTATTGGTGAATCATTTGGTCATAATGTGTATTGGGAACTGATCTGGTCATGATGTTTGTTGGTAAATCATTGGGTCATAATGTATATTGGTGATTCACCTCATCTGGGCCCCATGGGGCTTCCAGAGATTGACCTGGCATGTTGTTGCGCACGCCGCAGGTCATGGTAGAATAGGCCTCGGCTCCTCAGACAGCTTGTCGTAAGAGGCGATTAACCGAGGCACCAGTGGGGTTCCCGGGTGTGAAAAGGAATAGGACCCCACTCGTGTGATTCCCGGGTGTGAAAAGGAATAGGACCCAACGGTGACTGAAATATAGTTGAAAGCGACGTTAAATCATATTCACTCACTCATTCACCTCATCTGGTCAAAATATGATGAATCATCTGGTTAATATAATGTGTATTGGTGACTCATGTGGTGATGATGTGATTAATCATGGTCAATGTAATGTGTATTGATGAATCATCTGGTCAGTGTAATGTGCATTGGTGAATTAATGTATCAGACTTAACAAATCATAGTTCTTGAAGGACATGCATATTAGAAAAGTGTCAGGAGTAAGGAATTCAAACAACACTTTTCTGAATATTCCTTTATTACCAGTTATCAACACACACATGTATATTGTATAAATGTTGTAAACCATTATTAAAGGAGTTTAATACCCATAAAAGTGCTGTTCGAATTCCCTACCTGAACATAGTACCATACTAGAGCAGCTGGAGCGACTGTTCTCTTTGAAAGACAGTGCACTCATACCTTCTATTCCAAGATTCATGGTAAGATGATCATGGGCTTCTAATAATCTTAAAGTGTTTTAAACTACACAGAAGACAGTCTTATCTATTTGTCTGTGAGTTGTTTTGTTGTGAACTTCAACATCAACAACTAACTTTAGTTCTTATATTTCAGGCTAGAGGACGTCACCATTCTTTCCTACCCAATAAGTACTGGGGATCGGTAACACATGATGTGAAATTCCCCAAATTGGGCCACTTCGCCTTCTCTAGAGGAAATGTTGAGGCGGGCAGATTTTCCTTGCCCAATTTCTCCAAAGATTCAGGCAGAAACACCATACCCAAACATCCAGACATTACAAAACACAGAGGTACCACACCTTCACATGATCTGGACGAATCAGTGAATCAAAATGAGAAACAGCCCGGTTTATCAGGACACAGCAATAGATTTTTACCCAAATCCAATAAAAAGACTGGAAAGGTCATTCTGGGGGTTACAAAGGACAAGTATCATGAAGGCTCCAATGGAAAACTGCCATTCCTTACATCAATGTTGGGAAGTACTGAGCAGACATCAGACTCCCATTCTCAACGTGGTGGTCTCAACGTACGTCAGAAAGTGACGGTCCACGTTCCAGATCAGGATGGTAAACTAGGGCGAATAGCTCTCCACAGGACAACAGCAGATGGGGAGGTGCTGCCACCTCTCATCTCCATTCACAGTCCCATGTCCCGGATGCATGATCCATATGACGATGATGACAGTCATTTCACCTATCATCACCTCCAGGAAGACGAAAGACCCAATTTGCCTCGTTATGACTCTAATCTGTCGGCGGCTCTCGGTGGCGTTTCACGAGCACCTACCAACATGAGCCTCCAAGGACTAAGGGACTCCCCAGCATTTCATATCACATCAGTCAGCAATAATAACGTCCGCCAAGACTGGCTACATCCCGACTCGCCTATAGCAAGACTACACAGTGACGGCTGTCTATACTGTGGGGAGTTGGATGGTATTCACAAAGACTTTTGTAAAGCAGCTTCAGGGAAAATTACCAAACAGACAATGATAATAAACTCATCTCCCACATCCAGGCTGAACAGTACCATCAAACAGGGAGAGAGTGGTTCAGATAGGGACACTTCCTCGGAATTGTTGAATAAGAAAGGTAGACAGACGGACTCTCAGACCAGAAACACAAACTCCTCTCCCATGACAGAGACAGAAAGCAGTAGTATAAGTTACCATAGCTCTACCCTAGGGAACGGTTTGGACACGATTAACACTGTAATTGAGGACTTGCCTAGTGATCAGTCTTTTACTGATGAGGCTTTTCTCAATAAAGCTTTTCGCGAGGGACAAGAAAGAAAGAAGGTAAAGGTTCCACCAGTCAGTGAAGTTGCTGGTTCTGAGATAAACATTCACAGACGGGCATACATAGCGGCTCTAGCTGTGGCACGCTCACGGCAGCTGCCCGATGAGCCAACTTTCTTACAGTTTCGAGTGTCTAAGCCATACCAATTTTCATACTTTGGTCACGTACCACATCAGAAGCCATGTAGGTGTGCGGAATGTCGAGAGATAGCTATCAGTAAAACCATCAGTCCCCGGAAAGGTGCAAAGCTCAAGAAGTTTTCACCCATGAAGCATATTTTTGGCAACGTGAAAATTGAGGATTATTACCCGAAACAACATATTTCCTGAGTAGGTATTCTTCATGTTACATAATGTGGGTTATGAAACATCAATAGGGTCATTACAGGATTGACCCGATGTTCATTAAAGGACCATTACAGGATTGACCAGATGTTCATCAAAGGACCATTACAGGATTGACCAGATGTTCATCAAAGGACCATTACAGGATTGACCAGATGTTCATCAAAGGACCATTACAGGATTAACCAGATGTTCATCAAATGACCATTACAGGATTGACCCGATGTTCATCAAAGAACCATTACAGGATTGACCAGATGTTCATCAAAGGACCATTACAGGATTGACCAGACGTCCATCAAAGGACCATTACAGGATTAACCAGATGTCCATCAAAGGACCATTACAGGATTGACCTGATGTTCATCAAAGGACCATTACAGGATTAACGAGATGTTCATCAAAGGACCATTACAGGATTGACCAGATGTTCATCAAAGGACCATTACAGGATTAACCAGATGTCCATCAAAGGACCATTACAGGATTGACCTGATGTTCATCAAAGGACCATTACAGGATTGACCAGATATTCATCAAAGAAACATTACAGGATTGGTTCAACAAGTATTTTCCATGAACCAATGAATTTATAAATGAAGCGTTTCAAACATGGAAGCTATCCCTTGATTTGCTGTAATTTCTATAGTAACAACTCGACCAGGGACAGTATTGTGCAGTGGCCTGGAACAACATTTTGTAATAATATTTACATCTTGTGCAACAAAGTTCGTAGCGATTTGTTATCTTACAATATTTGATGGCACGGCCACTTCAATAGATGATAATGAGATAACTTGTGATCAAAAGCTTGTATTTGTTGGGTGATTGAAAACCGTTTTATAGATCTTGGAAATATAACTGAACAATCGTCGATAGATATTCACATTTAAGATATCCATACCATATCTGTCATTTATTACATGGAACCAGGGTTAATAGTAACATTTGATGTAAACAAAAGGCTGTCCAGTTCTTTTGACAACAGCAATGCAAATCCTTTTACATTTGCCAAACGATTGGGTATGAGTGATCAGCTATATGCCCAGAATGTCCGTGAATGTCACCACGAGTTTGGAGGCATTTCTGCACACAACCGTTTTCAAAATGAGGTCAACACTGCATCACCATGGCATTCATGGAAATTGACATAGTTTATGGACATCATGGGGAACTTTGAAATGCGAAGGTTCTCTGTAACATTGTGACGTCGCCTTTAGAACTGCACATTCATTTTCAAAAGGAGGTCAAAGCTGCTGTGTGCGAAAGACTGATATATAGGTATGGTCAATTGTACATGAATGTGTTGTAATAGAAATTGCTGTTCAAACACACAGTGATTAAAGGAGAACCCAAATGATCTAGGGTACGTCACACAGTGATTAGGGGGGAACCCAAATGGTCTACAGTAGGAACACACAGTGATTAGAGGGGAACTCAAATGGTCTCGGGTTACAAAGTGATTAGAAGGGAACAGGTGAACCCAAATTGTCTGGGATCACACAGTGATCAGAGGGGGACCCCAAATGGTCTAGGGCCACAAAGTGATTAGAGGGGAACCCAAATGGTCACACAGTGATAGAGGAGAACCCAAATGGTCTAGGGACACAGTGATTAGAGGGGAATCCAAATGGTCTAGAGTCACAAGGTGAGAACAGGGGAACCCAAATGGTCTGGGATCGCGATGAAATAGAGGGAAATCCAAATGGTCCAGGGACACAGTCATTAGAGGGGACCCCAAATGGTCTAGGGCCACAAAGTGATTAGAGGGGAACCCAAATGGTCACACAGTGATAGAGGGGAACCCAAATGGTCTAGGGACACACAGTGATTAGAGGGGAACCCAAATGGTCTAGAGTTACACAGTGAGTAGATGGGAACCCAACTGTTCTAGGGTTATACTAAGTAGAGGGGAATAGGGAAACCCCAATGGTCTACGATCACAGTGATGAAAGGGGAACCCAAATGGTCTAGGGTCACACATTGATTACAGGAGAACCCAAATGGTCTAAGGTTACAATGATTAGAGGGAAACCCAAATGGTCTACATGTAGGGTTACATAGAGATTAGAGAGGAACCCAGATGGTCCAAGATAAAAAAAATGATTGCATGGGAACTCAAATGATCTATCATGTATGATCATTTTGAGAGAAGAAAGTTCTCCCAATTCTAAGTAAGATGCTATTGAAGGATTTTATGCAAATGTGTTTTATTGATGTCAACAAGTGAACTCAGTTCAATGTGCATGTTAGATTATTCACAGAGCTACATGTATTGGTCTTCTCTAACATAGTACTGAATCAACAAAGATGATTATAGATGAAGGCAGCAGTACATTAGTCGTACAACTGATGATTATAGGTACCGGTAATTTGGTTATTTTCAGTTTGAAGCGCAGCATTTTTTAAACCAGATGTCTGCATCATTACCCGAAAATGGGATATTTTCAGCCTGTGAATGAAAGGTATGGTTGTTGGTGTTCAGTCCTTTTTACCCCTCGGCCAACTTTGGCCTAGGGGTATTGTCGTCATCATGTACGGCTGTCCGTCCGTCCGTCCGTTACCGCGATATCTACAGAACCGTTTCATGCATGGCAACCAAACTTGTTACATCTATTTATCTTCACGTAAATCAGAAGCCTATCGGAAATGAGTCATCTCGGACAATATTTTGCAGAGTTATGCCCCTTTTTACAAATAAAAATCCATTTATGATTTGTTATTGTGATAATTTCAGAACCGTTCCATATACAACATCCTAATGTGATAGTTGTTTCTCTTGACCTGAACTAGATGCCTATCGAAAATGAGTCGTGTCAGAAAGTATTTT
The DNA here is from genome assembly GCA_036873755.1 of Hanleya hanleyi. Classification (NCBI taxonomy): domain Eukaryota; kingdom Metazoa; phylum Mollusca; class Polyplacophora; order Lepidopleurida; family Hanleyidae; genus Hanleya; species Hanleya hanleyi. The sequence continues at coordinate 183,880 of JAVTVY010046745.1, forward strand.
GCAGAGTTATGCCCCTTGTCTAATAATATCCACTAATTCCTATGTTAAGTTTGCATATAATTTCTATATCATGTTTGTATACTATCACATTTATTTATTGATTGGATGACTGATTTATTCTCTTACACAATGCGAAGAATGCCTGCAAATCTGTTTTGAAAATGACACTAGATGCCTATCGAAAATGAGTCGTGTCAAAAAGTATTTTGCAGAGTTATGCCCCTTGTCTAACAAAATCCACTAATTCCTATGTTAAGTTTGCATATTATTTCTATATCATGTTAGTATACTATCACATTTATTTATTGATTGGATGACTGATGTATTGATTTATTCTCTTAGACAATTTTTTTCTTTCAAAGAAAGTACACTTACAATACCAGGGGTAAATATTTCTTCCCACAAGCCAATCAATTGGTAGAGACACCCTTACATTATAATAGCTGGGGTTCAGAGCCGAGGGGTTTCGATAGCGCAGCTTCATGTTTTATCACTAGATATCGTACTGCATAGACACCAAATGTCAGGTTATTACTATTAGAACTTAACAAAGATTTCACACTTTTTGTGGCATTGTTCTAGTTGATCTATGTGAGCAGCAGTCCATTATATGTCTAGTACCATGGAAAAATATTATGACGAAATGGGGCGATTTCATGGATTAAACTGTACAAAATGAGCACTTGAGAATTTACTTCTTGCGGAAATATCACTGATCCAATTATCTCTCAATTTCCATTCACATCATGTATATTTAATACAAAATATAAATGAATATATGTTTGTTTTGTGTCTGTCTGGTACTGCAGCAGTCCATTGTACTATACAAAGATCAAGTGACTGTCCATTGTAGGCCTAAAATACATATATAAAATAAAATACATAAAAAAATAAAATACATACAATCATCTGTTGCCTCATCTTAGCATAGCTGCAATTATCTGGTTGCAAGCAGAGGTCATCCAGTCTACAGGTGACTGTAACATGACAAATGTACTGCTGCCTTTGCCTATAATCATCCTTGTCGATTCAGTACTGTGTTTATTCATTTTTGAAAAGATTCCAAGAAAATATTGATACCATAGCAACAAGTTACTTAGCCCTTAGGGCTTCATTCAGGGTTACAACATCACACAGAAAGTAGATATTCAGGACTTTTCATGACCAAATGTGACCATTTTTAATGACTTACATTATATGAAACAGGAATTCAAGAGATTCGGAATTCTAAGTATTTTTAGAGGAGAAGATATGCCAATCTTTCTGTCTAATTATCTCTAATTCACTGTGATGTCCTCAAAATTCAAAAGCATCAGACCGAAACATCTTTGAGATTCAATTGCTATATCTTTGTGACCAGTAGGAATATTTTGATGCAATGATGTCAAATTCTCAGAATAAAGATGGTAACAACATATCTTTTCTCTCCTAGATGTTTTGATTCCATTGGGGTTCCCCTTTATATATAAGTTGGTTTGTAATCTGCAGTAACTTGAGTGAGCTTTTTGTCCAAATTATCTGATGGAACTTTTTCTGCAACCAAAGAATGCAGTGTTGTCACCGGCTTGAGTAATACTCAGTGATGTAAAGTTCTGCTGGAAGTCATCGCACACAGACTATTCCTAGGTAGTAAGGTACTAGACTGTCCATAAAGTATGTATCAGATTAACAGGAATCTAGGGACATTGGGGGAGAATGGTTTACAACGTTATATTTGATAGTATACTCAGAAATATCCAACCTTGAAGTTTATTTCTAAATGTGAAAGAAATAATTACTCATGGTACATATATTATTTGGAATATGTATATCATTTGACAGCTATAGGTTTTGTGCATTTTTGTGCCTCTCTTGGTCTCTTGTTACTCATCCCACTCGTTTACTAATTTTATAATTATGGGTGATACATGTATGTACATACATGTGTACATGTATGTATATGTATGTATGTACATGTATGTTCATGAATCTTTTGTGAATTATAATACTTTTACAGTCTGTGTTTGTAATTTTCAGTAAATATATGAGAAACGTCCAGTGACCCCTTCAGTCATGTGTATTGGGTTGAATCATCCTCGAGTACAATTAATACACTCCAGTAATTACTATTAATATAATTTAAACATGAGAAGTTCATTTTTCCACCCATGTAACTCCAGTTCAGGATGTGGAATTATTGAAGTTCAGGTTAAAGTCCTGGCAAATATAACTAGAGCCTATAGGCTTTTTTATGTATCGATGTCTGGGAACCATAGAAACTATTGCTATTTGTCATGCCGGTGATCTGCATACATCTGAACTTCACCATGGTTTTTGGGTAAAACCTAAACAGTCAAGTCTTTTTATCAAATATTACCAGAAGCAAATGAACTAGAATTCTGCACCTTACATAAGACTCACTGCAATAACATTTGACGTTGTTGCGCAAAAAGATTGGCAAGTTTCACGTTTGCACGATTCAAAACAAAAATCGAGTGGTGCATCATGGGAGATGATCCTTTAAAAATTATTGCCAATGCTTAATTTGACCTTGATAAAACAGGTGAAGGTCAGTCATTTTCATTAGGCTTCTGATATATCACCAGCTGCATATGTGGTATGGCAAGAAAGATGGACAGACAGATGGACAGACAGACAGATGACACAGACAATTCAGTTCCATTTGAGGCATCGATCATTACATATTATCTTCAAAGTCTACATATTCTGTCAAAATGCACCAGAACACACCATTTTACTTAAATTAGATATAAAATGGGACATGCCATATAGCAGGAACGTAGAAGTTCCACTCTAAAATAATTTCTACTTTTTCAGTCTAAAGACTAGTTATCAACAGTTGTAAATATGCTGTCAAAATGCAACGGTATGTGCCATTCCACATCTCGAGTTTCAAATAAATTCTGGGGACTTCCACATAAAACAAAACAATTGAGCATTAACCGAGTGATAATTTGTGATTTTACTCATTGTAAACTGGGCAGAATGCATCTCCAGACCTCTGGAACCCCAGGGCTTCACAGCGACTGGAGACACACCATACTGATGGCAGCATATTTTCTCTGATTGAATTTTAGTTATGTGTGTAAACAGGGGCTGATGTAGCCTAGATTTAGCTGACAATGTCCCCATTGCCACATATGCCAGTGCTAGCAGCACCAATATCCTTTCAATCCATTTTTATACCATGTTAATAAAATTATGAATTGTAAACGAGAGATCCTGAAGGATCTTGGCGCCCACCATTGTCCGATAATTGTAAGCTAATGACAAGAGGATCACGATTGAGTTGTAATTTTGTTTACAGAATTTCGAATCTGAGCGAAAAAGATCGAAAAAGGGACACTGGAAAACACCAAGATATTATCTTTCTAAGTTTCAGGAGTTTCAAGATTTCTAGAAACTGAATCCAAGATGGCCACCTTGTGGCCATATTGGATTTTCGATTCGGACCGAAAAAGGTATCTTTCAAAACTAGACCCAAAGGGGAACCTGCGTACCAAATTTGAGAAAGATCCATGCAGTAGTTCCTGAGAAATTGCGATAACAAGGTTTCACAGGGAAATCTAAGATGGCTGCCTGGTGGCCATATTGGATTTTCGAATCGGACCAGAAATCATTTCTTGCACAACTAGACCCCAAGGGGAACCTTTGTACCAAATTTGAAAAAGATCCATGCAGTAGTTCCTGAGAAATCGCGGTAACAAGGTTTCATGGGGAAATCCAAGATGGCTGCCTGGTGGCCATATTGGATTTTCGAATCGGACCAGAAAAGGTTTCTTGCACAACTAGACCCCAAGGGGAACCTGTGTACCAAATTTGAAAAAGATCCATGCAGTAGTTCCTGAGAAATCGCGGTAACAAGAATTGTTTACTGACGACGGACGGACGGACGACGGACCACGGACGAAAAGTGATTTGAACAGCCCACCATCTGGTGATGGTGGGCTAAAAACGATGTATAATAAAATATAAATAAAGCAATATGTTGATGGGCCGCGAAATCCGTATGGGAGGTAGCCCTAAAACTACAATTTCAATAAAATAAAAAAAAAACTCTTTCAATTCTTTGAAGTTCTTTATTTGTCAAACAAGATCACAATAATAAACTTCATGAAGAGGCAATATATTGTGCTATGTAAGTTTACTCTCTATAGTACCACCCAATGATTAACAAATATCACGAAACTATGTGATGAAGCAAAATCTCCAGATCTGGCCTGGGAAATGTAGGTATTGGACTGAAGTCCTGAGAATTTCAGTATTTAAAACTAAATGACCATTTGGCTTATAAGGGATATGAATTGTAACACTGGGAATATTGTATTGATGTTTAGCAAACTAGAATTACTTTTACCCGAGTGAAAGAAGTAAATTTCCATTTCTGTGGAAAAATATTCTTATTTTGAGATGCAAAAACACGCCTCATGATTACGTAAACACCACCAAAATCTTATCAGTCCTTTGCCTATCTTGCAAGATCATTATACCCAAATTTCATGGAAATCAAACAAGTTGTTTAGAAGATATTGTGTTGCACAAGTTTACCTACATTCATGTCTATAGCGCCAACTAGTGATGACCAAATACCACGAAAACAAGCAGGAGAAATCTAAAAGCCCTTTCGGGGGATGGCACATAAGAGTTCAATGGAAAAAACTTTAATCATGATAATGGTTATGGAGGTTTTGACGCCAAGTCAGATAATTGTGATTTTTCATGTCAATGGCAATTTAGTTTGCACTGAAAGGGAATTATCATGTCAGCAATCCTATATTTATGCTTGGCAGCCTAGAATAGAACAATTGATTATTTCTCCAAGCGAATTGGTAAATTTTCATTTCACGAAAAACTTCTTTTTTTTTTTGAGATGCAAAAAACGTGCCTTCATAGTTATCCCAGCTGCACCAAAACCCTTTCAGCACATTGCCTATCATTCAAGACCATTGTAATGAAATTTCATAGAAATCAAACAAGCTGTTCAGACGAAATCATAAGAGAAAGGTTTACCTATGCTCTGACGACAGCGCCACCTAGTGGTGAACAGCAGCTAACAAAACACAACCAGACAAATTTCCCAGGCCTAAGGAGATATCACACAAAGTCTGACCTGAAAATATTTAACGGTTTCAGAGATATTCACGTTTAAAGTCACGGCGGTGTCAGCGGAGCCATTACTCAGCATCCACTTTGTGGAAATGCTCTAATTAGTAAATGCATGCTTTTTTTTTCACAACCATTCAATTGAATGTAGCGGTTTCATATATATATCAAACATGGGAGACAACTACACGTAGGGGAGACAACCTAACAGTATAATCAGAACTGGATTCAGTTTAGGGGGATTGTGACCTTGACCTTTGACCTATTACCCCAAAATGAATAGGGTTGAACCTCTTTGCCCTGCGGGTAATGTATATCCAAAATTTGGTACCAATCCATAACTTGGCCTTGTCTTCGATGAGCATAAAAAAAATAGGACCCAATGATTTCCTGATTTTTTTTTTTTTCTAGTCCTAATTCGAGCACAATTTTTAATGTATCAAGGGGGTAATCTAAAGCTCTGGTTACTATATCTTATGGGTGAAAAAGTCCGGTTGGAATTTCATTTAGGGTTGGCCACCATGACAGTTTTGCTGGCTCCAGGGGGTTAAACCGACAGTTTCTTAACACTATGAACCATGTATACTTCCTCATAACACATATTTGTTAAAAATTACAAGCCGAGGCAATTCCTACTATGCTATGGAGTGTCTTTTAATTCATGAAAGGCTGATGATATACACGTACACAACATAACTTTTTAATTTCTGAATTTTCTAACATGGACTTCAAATGAAGTACTTGATACCAACAGTGCAGAGCGTGAATATGGCTCGTGAATGAAGATCCCTTAGCTACAGCCTTGGCATATGATTGAGATGTTTACAAATAATATTCCTTGCTGTCATGTTTGTTTGACTAAACCCTTAGTTTGTCATGATTCACATTCAAAATTCTTTATAGAAGAGGGCTGGTTATAGGATTCGGTTATGACACTTGATCAAGCTGTTGGTAATTAACGTGTTACCATATTGTGAATTATTGGCCAATATTATTCTGAGTATTTTGAAGTTTATTTCATCATTCAAGGTATCTCCTGTTAAAACCTGTGCAGCTCATCTTCTCGTGATTAAGCCCTACTTGTACATGTTGTTGGAAGTCCATTCAGGTCTGGGTGACCATCATTGAAGCATTTAAAACTGGGTCCGCAAAACTGGCCTAGATAGCTACCCACACTTTGCTGTATGCAGGAAACCACTGGCTCAGCTGTGTTACATTGCTGAAGAAGAGGGTCTCAAGGAGGGGAACACTCAAATTCATTTGCCAGAATTCATCTACTATATTTAGCTAATGTAAAAGAATGACAAAAATAATTAAAAAGACAAAAACAAGATTATCAAGAAGAAAAAGCTTCAGAACTATTTCTTTTAGCACAAGAACTTTGCCTTGTGCAAGAGTAAACAAGGCGCATCCTGTTGAAGATTTACAGCCCTCCTATAAAAATCTGGCTGACCCTACCGGGTCAACATCGATATATAAAAAGAATGTGGATTTTGAAATTTGTTCAAGTTCCATCTTACCAATTCTGGATCTGTATCCTTTATCCATGAGGCAAAGGAGAACTTTGTTCAATTTGAGGTCAAGGTCACTACCACCTGAATACCAGAAAACAGCCTTGAACATCTGGATTCCGGCTAAATCAGTTTGGTGATGTGAAGAATGGTCATTAAATTTGTCATCTGTTCACAAGTACTTGCAATATCCAGGCTAAAATATCTAGGGTTTTGTGAACCACTGCAGTTTTAAAAGCATAAATGAGATGTTTAATAATCAAGTAATTTTAAGAGATTTGCTGATGTGTATCGGTATTATAAAATATGCTCCAAATTCTGGATCTTCACTACCCCACATCCTGGTAGAATGTTGAATTTCAACAAAGTCAATACTGCACCCTAAGAAAAGTTGGATAGCATTTTATCCAGTCTGATCCAATGATGTGAGGTGATATTTTGAAGCCCAATAAACTTAAATGTTTAACTGGAGAGATATTCAGCTTTCTCATCCACTCACCAAGAAACACTGAAGCTAGAAATTCCAAACACTGAGATCAGATTCGATGCAGTCGACACTTTTATTTTGCATGTACACGAAGCATGAAATGTGGTTCATATAAATGTTAGATAGAAACTAGAAGTTATGAGCGATATACAATGATTTCATCATTAATGTAACAACACACACACCGCTAATCACCTCCACTTACATAGCCTACATGCATCATCCAGTAAATAGAAACTTCAAGCGTTGAAGGCACAGCCAAGCACAGCTTCAATGCTGAGAAAATCCAACAAATTATCAATAGACTGTAGCAATATGCATTTGATGGTTGATCCATCTTGAAAAGCGGGATAAAAATATCCAAGAAAATGCTAAGCATAAAATGGACCGTACAAAACATTGCCGCTTATCTTCAAAAACAGACAAAATTCATATATTTCATATACATGTATATAACAGGAGAGAATAGTAAGGTACACTTTCAATACAGTAACAACTAGAGCCAAATTGTCCACAGGAACACGTATGCCCCACCATACATAAGGCCCTCAAACATGTGTCATGTTCAATGTCATGTTCAATGAATAGGATATCTATAGTCTAACGATTACCATATTATCAGTCGGGGGACACACTTGTACAAGTGATCGGTGAAAATCACTTAGCAAGTAAATGATGGTTACATGTATATTGGCATTCACTGTACCAAATGATAAAAACCTCACCCTTTTGCTAAAATATGGCCATCTCGGTTTTTGCTCTACAAGGATGTAATCACATAAGTCACAAACTCGCACATCCATTGGCTTATATCATGCTTATTACAGAGAATGAAATGAACAGGTCACACACACACACCTCAATTCTATATGCTCTGACCGGGGTCTGGCAGGGAATAATAATCACAAATGAAATTGATTTATTTTTGTGACCTTGGTGATACATTCAGGTGTCACGTGAGTGGGGATTTGAATGGTGTTCAGAATGATGCATAATATTGTACAAGTTCTCTTGGTTTGAGGTAGGTTTGAATGTTATTCGTGACCGTACTGGCTGTGCGGTTCAGGGTTAAAATTTCAGTCCGGTCAAATAACGATCAAACCTGTCTCGAACCTAAATAACTTTTACTGTTTGCCATTCTGAACATCATTCAAACCTCCACTCGTGTAACACCAGAAACATGTTTTTGAGTAGGATAGATTGATTAGGTTTTTCAATAACTCGAGATGTGATTTTATCCAATTTTTGGCTTCCTTCAAGTTTACAAAATGAATACAGCCAATAGAAATAAAAGAAAACATTACTTTGAGATACTTCAACAAAAAAATATATAGATATATAAACAGCAGGAAAAATTTGTAATGCATGGCATGCATTGAATAATTGAATGTGAAGAGGGTTAAGTTGAGAGAAGGATGATTTTTCTTAATATTTATGCATAAAAATGAAAAAAAAGCACATGTATATATCTCTGTTCTTAAGAAGACAAGTATCTGTTCAATTAATCCGAATTAAAATGGCATGAAGCATACAGATCATTAAAAATAGATAAAAATATATATGAACTGGGAATCCTGATAAAATCACTCGAAGAGGTGATCAACTGATCACTTGTACAAATGTGTCCACTAACTGATTATGTAAATATGTAGGTTATATTAAGTGACTTTAAACATCGGACCACACATGCTGTGAATATCAGTGCGGTTACAGAGCGGGTCCTTTGAAATCACAAATGTTTAGCATTAAGGTTTCAGAAGTTTAGCATAAAGTAACTCAAGATACTATCTGGACAATGTTAAGGCTACGACAGAAGTCCATAAAACTAGAAGTGTCCAACGATGTATTGGGTGTCATCGACGGCATGTTATCCATGTAAGCGCATCCAGTTGAAAATATTGGCCCCTAGCGGGAACTGGCAAACTATCAGGGGAGATACATGTAATTTTGAAATGTAAGGAAATGGTCCAAACAGCCGCAAATGCAACTCCAGCATCCCAATTCAATTCGCTGGATGTGGCGCAATGAATCATGGGAGTTTTTTTTCACCAAAACGAAAGTAAGGTGAAAATACTACTGGAGTCTGAACTGCATATATCATTGAAAGTCATCAAAATCATGGCTCGTCTATTAACTCCTCGTGGCGATGTTGGGTTGATAATTTATTTTGACTTCCAAGTAAATAAAGTATTTGCTGATTGTTAGTTATGAACACACTATAATAATTAATAAATATAATGCCTTATTGATTTACGGTACCACCCGGAGGGTCAACTATAACAGATGTACCCACCTATGTGTGCGACTAAATGTCTCCCGCGGGTGTATACATAGTAGTTATTTGGAGGTGATCATTGACAAATATTTTTATTGTACTATTAGATGTGTGAAATATATTCCAAATGAGATTTTCTGCTGTCCAAGCTTTGCCAAAGCAATTATCTGTCCCGTTTGAGGACCTATCCTGATATAAGAGAATGTCCAGACCAGGTGTTCAGTGTAATCCTCTAGATTTATCCAGGAAGTCTATTCATATGCAAATAAGCACTCAGCTAAAGTGTCAGATGCGGTATTCTATGGATATTCGTTCTTTTACACTTCTGATGCAAACCTCCCGTAATTAATAATATTTATCCAACGAAATGCAACCAAAGTTTATACATTTATTTAATTATACGAATGAAAATAATTGGGGATGCTGAACTGAACTAACTATGGCCATCTTGATTGTAATTTAATAAACGATTTATTGTTATGTACGATATCGAACTTTTGTGTAAAAGAAGACAACAGTAGTCAGTACGTTGGGGTCCAAGTATACATTGGGTAGAAGTTTGGATCTTCCGAAATAAATGTTGACCCAGATTTCAGCACAGACAGCAAATTGGCAATATTTACTTGTAACTTTCTGGGTCACTGTGTCTTTACTGTACTGCCACACTGTGACTACGGGCGTCAGATAATTCCCGTGATTCAGTCTACCTAATCTAAGTGATTGTTGGACACTTCTAGTTTTATGGACTTCTGGCTATGGTAATCCCTCCAATAATTCAATCACATGAAGTGAATATCCCTGTAACCATCAAATCTACAATCTAGGGCTGATCAAATTTATCAGAACAGGAATTTGACAAAATAATTCAAATCATGCAGATAATCCAGTATTTCTCTCAAATCATGCAGATAATCCAGTATTTCTCTCAAATCATGCAGATAATCCAGTATTTCTCTCAAATCATTTTAGACAGTAATCAAATTTATTATAACTGCTGAATGAATTTTGTCCCCAAATTGGGGTTGATTGAATTATGATAGGGAGATTGTATTATTACAGGGATTGTCATATGAAAAGAAATAGATGTACAGAGGAAAAGACAGAAGGACAAGGCAAAAACATAATGCCACTTTGACTAAAATCTGTGTGGCATAAAATTGCAATAACAAGCATCAATTGTATAATGTACATGTGATATAAAGCTTTTCAAGCCATGCTACCCTTAAATAAATCTATATGTCCTGCATATGCTACATGTAGTAATTAATGAGCTATCATTAACATATTCAATTCAACAATCAGGAATTAGTCCTAATACCATAAAACACTCAACCAAATAACAGGTGATGTACAGAAACATGTCCAGCAGCATAGTGACAGCAATACTCTATAAGGCAGCAAATCCTCCATAAATTTGCTGTGTTTGTAGAGTATTTCTCTTGTGAATTACGCACTGACTGTGGGACATACATACAATTTAAATAATAATGCTTCTGACGATGCTCCAGTCTCCAACTAAGATACAGCAAAGAAAGCACAAATGACACATTCATGACACAGTATGTATATAGGTAAACACTTTTATCAAATAACAGAAACACAAACAGAAGATAACAAGAGCCTTAGGGGGCTTCAAGATATGCTCACACATCTTTGACTGCAGACATCTATGATCCTTCATAAAATTACATAGAAGTTGAATTTGACCGAGACAAAAAAGGTCACGGTCTTTTTCAATAAACTGATCCATCATCGGTTACATACATGTACATGTAGGTTTTGAATGTGGAAAACCTATGGCTATAATCCTATGGCTATAATCCTATGTAAACCTATGGCTATAATCCTATGTAAACCTATGGCTATAATCCTATGTAAACCTATGGCTATAATCCTATGAATCACTTCATTTTTAAATAGAATTTAGCCTTGAAACTAGGTCAGGTTCGGTAAAGTTGTATGCTTCGAACAGCAGTATGAATTAGGAAAGTCTAGCCAGAATCTTAAAACATTTCATCGCATTAACTAAAACTTGACCTTGATAAATAGGTCTGGGTTGGCAAACTTGTATGCCTATATCCCATCAAAAGCAGTATGAATTAGGTATAATCTTGAAATATATCTCATAAACTACATGTAAAACTTGACCTTGATAAATAGGTCAAGACCCATCAAATGGATTAGACTAGCTTCTAGTCAATCACAAGCTGCATACATGTGCTGTAGTGTGAATTTGGAGAGCCCTTAGCTCATTGCAATATCTCAAATTTGTTCTTGATTAAATAGGCCACGGTCAGTCAAATTGTAATTATTTCTATTCAATTACAAGTTGTGTATTTAGCATGAATTTGGAGAGCCTAAATGTAATCCCTCGAAAGATATCATCTAAAGTAGAATTTTAACTTCATAAAATAGGTCAAGTCAGTCATCTTCAATACGCTACTGACCCATCATCAGTTGCATATGTTAATGAATTTGTAAAACCTGACAATCCTTCAAGAGATATTGTGTTAACAGGCAAGACTGACAGACAGATGGACAGCTTGACCATGCAGACAATACCCTTTGACCAAAAAGCATAAACATAACATTTTCAAGCAATTTACCAATTTTTGTCTTCAGTGATCTTGACCTTTGACCCCAAAATAAATAGAGTTTCTCTTTGACCCATGGGCAAGGTATACCCAAAGATTGGTATCAATCCATAAACTGGAGATATCACACAGCTTATAAACGTTAACTGGTGGACAGACGGTCAGAATTCGCTATCGCATTATACAACCTCATTTCATGATCAGCGCAAAATGAAAACACACTGGAAAGTACAGTAACAAATAAACAGCTTTTGTCAGTTCCGTGTTTAACTACATTGGGGGTAATGTAAACTGTAAAAAAATCACATTTTTTCGAGTTGTATTTAAACCCATCAAGTCTGAATTGATTGAAAATGTAATGGGGATTATCAGTTCAGGCTTTATGGACATGATGGATGTGAGGAGCCCAATAGTCATTGAAAGAAGATAAAATGCATATAAAATGCAAACCAAAACTTGGCAAAAGCATGTGCACTGCATCCAATCATGCCAATTGGCGGATCCTACCAAAATCAGGGTCGAGGCACATGGTTCAAAATGACATGTATGCGGACCAGAAATGTAAAACGATTTATATTCGGCTAAAGTACAAAAATGTACATGTAGTGAAAATGATTTTTCTGGAAACTTGACAAATACATGTAGTGAACCAAAACAGTTTTCATGTAACTTGTTATCCTTCTATTATAGATAAAGCTAATAACCAGGTATCACCCAATATCTCTTATATCTTGTCTTATATCTGTACATCTCAGTTCAATTTCATGTGCAAATGTGCAAGTATGAACAGGCTTTAGTTTAATGTATCCGTTTACACTAGCTGAACAATGCCCCTTTTGTCACAAGTGAAAACAGCTATTTTTAAGTGGAAAAGATGTCCTATCTCTAAAATAAGTAATAAATAATGGGGTTTTGGACCATTTTTGTCAACTGCCTGTTATAATATTCTATCACACCCAATTGTATGCTGGGAAATTTCACTTCCTGTGATTAAAAGATTCATTAGAAACACATATTTTACTTTCCTTCGTGAAATATTACATGTACTACCAACTGAAGCATGATACATATATGATCCCATTTTTAGAATGGATGTTGGGGTTGATAAACAAGTAGGTTTCAAACTTTCAATAGATGAGTACAATGTTTCATGATAAGACACCGAACAATTGATGCACATTCTTCTTTTAGAATAAGTTTGATGAGGTATCAGGAACAGACACTACAATACTCGAACACACTATTCAACATTAGGTGATTAACATGATGTTCCATTAGGCCATCCATATAAAAGTTTTTGTTTTAGGGAAATCTACCTACCCAAAACATTTTTTTTGTCAATTTGGGAGTAGGCTATATTTTATTTTTTGCTCAGAATTTCCTAAAACTTTTTCTGTGACTCTTTCCTAACAATTACCTTTTCTGAGTTGTTACATTACTGCATAACACAGTAGATAGAAGTAAATCCAGCTGTACTTGTACATAGCAAAATCTAGTACAAAAAAGTTGAATCTTCTTTTCGAAAGCATAGATATATGCTGAAAAATCTGGGAAAAAATCCCTACCGACCTATCTATCCACCTTTTGATGGAACTCGTTACCTGAAACATACAAATTATTATGAATGGCCGTAACGCATACTACAGGACTGAAGCAGACATTATTTAGAACATTTCATGAAAACATTGCAGAACTGAAGCATAACTCTAGAATAGGTATTTATTAAAAGCATTTCTCACTTTCAGAAAGACTGTTCCAAGTATCCCAACAGTAAATACTTCACGTACAGTACAATGTAATACAGAACTGAAGCAAAAGCATGGATCTCACTTTAGAATAGATGTGTGGTTAAGAATGTGTTTAAGAACACAAGTTACAGAACTCGAGCATATTTTCACATCTACTTGTGTTCATGGTATTCGAGGTCTGCATCTTAAAGGTTGAGAATACTTGTAAATTCTCGCATCTCGTGTTGCTTAGAATATTTCAACTGTAGCATTTGTGTAGCTCCAATACAATTTATCACAGTTTCATTCAACACCACATAGTTTGAACAAATTTAAGTTTCTCGAAGTGTTCAGATCAATGATACAGAGATCTTATTAGTAGGAGGATGGAGATTAAGTTGCCTGTCTACTTGTACATTTAGAGTTGCCTACTCCGATCAATGTAACATATGGTAATTCCCCAAATAAATCGAACACTGGAAGTGATATTTGAGGTATTAAAAATTGAGGGGTAATCGATTTATTGCAACCGAGTGAAAGCTGTGATTCGCAGAAGTCGGAGAAATGAACGATGAAGTTTGGATCATCAAGTGCCCAATTTCCGATACTGTCACAGTTTGTGAAAACTGTCCAGGATATGGTACGAGTGATTTTGTTCAAATTATACTTATGTAGGGTGTGATTCAATACAAGCTAATTGCAGTTTTTTAATACTCCAGCATCAGCTGAATTAATACCCTGTTTTCAAACATGATCTACCCATCAGTTAGTTCAAACGCTAATTACATGTAAGTGCCTGACTTAAGGGAAGGGTGACCACCCATGGTAGTCAATAACAAAGTAGTACTCTCCCTTCCAGCATGTCCAGGAAGTAAAAGTTTCCTGATGTCAGCTTCGTCGTCTCACCAGATCAATCAGCTGAGAAACTAATAATTCCTTTCCCAGATTCAAAGTTCCAGAATTACATGTATTACAACTTCCGATCGTATTTTCCTCCAAAAATCGCGGGTGATCGATTTCTGATTGAGTAATCGATTTATTAGGAGAATTACCATACGGTCAATGATCGAGGTTGAATTCTAGTTTATATTGACCTTCCTACCTCTGAGTTTGGCCTGTTAACGAAATTAATGAGAACCCTGTCATGTTCAACATTTCTGAAAACTGGTAATTATAAAATAATGATTGGTTGACCATTGTAGCCCATGTATTTGATGTAACAATGAACATAAGACATCACAGTTTACATATACAGCATTTGCAATATGTGTATGATATATAGAGCTGCACAGTTAGGCCTGCTTAAACATACATTGTACATGTATCATAGTTATGAATACATTCACATGTGCATAAACTGACATTCTGAAAAGCTTTGTTACATATATTTTCACCAATATACATGTATGGCCTCTTTACCATGTATGAAGCTTCACTTTTTACTGAAACCACATTTACATGGCTTCATTACCATAATTACATATAGTCACCCACTCTTGCCTTTCAACATGGTTTCATATTTTACCACATTGGCTTTATTACCACATTTACACAGCTCTATTCTCATTCTTGAGTTTACATTGGCTTTGTTACCAACATTTACACAGCTTTATTCTCATTCTTGAGTTTACATCAATTGGCTGTCACCAACATTTGCACAGCTCTATTCTCATTCTTGAGTTTACATCAATTGGCTTTGTTACCAACATTTACACAGCTCTATTCTCATTCTTGAGTTTACATCAATTGGCTTTTTTACCAACATTTACACAGCTCTATTCTCATTCTTGAGTTTACATCAATTGGCTTTGTTACCAACATTTACACAGCTCTATTCTCATTCTTGAGTTTACATTGGCTTTGTTACCACATTTCCACAGCTCTATTCTCATTTTTGAGTTTACATTGGTTTTGTTACCACATTTACACAGCTCTATTCTCACTCTTGAGTTTACATTGGTTTTGTTACCACATTTACGCAGCTCTATTCTCACTCTTGAGATTACATTGTATTACCATCTTATGGCTTTGATACAATCTTCACTCGCCTATTTCATCGCCATCGCATCGTTCTGCACCATGGTACCATCATGGTGCCATGGATAGCAGTGCTTCAGTTTTGGAAAAGCAGAAGAGCTAAATTCACTCCCCTAGACAACATTTGGTAGAATATGTCTGGGACAAGAATGCTGATTTCCTACTATTCAATGCATAATTGCCATCGATAAGAAGAGCTGTTTTTCAAGCTTCTTATTTAAACCTTGGGGGAGTGATTGGGAGTGATCACATATAAATCTCTTGTTGCACCTTCATGTAAACTCCACACCAGCATACCAGGGTGAATGGTATCATAGCCATAAAGTTTTGATATCAACTTTGAATTGATGAATTGCTCGAATCCTTAAACTGATTGAGAAGTTTAGAATTCCGCTGTCGACTCGTCCAATCACGCATTGTCCATGATCTCTGACAATTCACTATATGATATTTACAGCCAGTCATTTCAATAAGATTCATTTTACAGATCTATTTCATGATTTCACAGAGGCTCAAATTTGCTACAGTATACGAGTACTGGTTATTTTACATAAGTTTTGCACCTGTTTGATCACATATTAAGCACTTTATGATGAAAAGCAAAACAAATACATGTAAAGCACTTCATTCTGACCACCGATTAACTGGAGGACAACTCGCATCACGGATTCACAATTTTTGGAAACTTGTGTGCAAATCCTGTGAATATCACAGCTGCTACAATACATTCAACATCACTGCAATCTCCTCTCACAACAGTTCATTCTCCAGCCGTCAGCCCTGTAAACAACCTACAGGGAGAATATTCACAGCACATAGAATTTTATTCTACAGTGCCTTCGTCAACTGGGTCATATTAAGTTGGTTTATGTTGATTGCCTTGTTTGAGGACAGCAACTGAACAAGTACCACATATCCACTTTAGCCCCGACCTCCACTGGTTTCTATGTACATGTACCTCTGCCAACACAAAGCTGAAACTGCTACATGATCACGCCATGAAAATGATAAAGTACACACACATATATATATATATATCTTAGTAATAGTAGCAGTCAGTCGTGGATGGCTCCCAATGCCGTATAACCATTACACATCAGCGGACACCAAGCGTTCAGGTTCCACTTCAATTGAACCAAACTGGTGAAGACTGATACTTCCTTTGTGTAAGCCTGGACTGTTGTTGTTGAGCCCATGACCGATATCTTCACAGCTCTGAGAATTCATCATACGGTCATCATAGAGGGAGAATCTCCCTCGTTTCATGTGTACTGGAGTTTTGACACGTCGCTTTATCTTGTCTCCAGCTGTGACCTCGTTAGAATCGATCATGTTGTTGTTGCCCACGCTCAGCAAGTTGGGGTTAGCAGGCTGCCCTTCCCGCCAGGCAGCCACTTGCGAGGCACTTCCAGACACATTTCTGATGCCATCCTCCTGCACTGTTGGTTGGTTTGATCTGGCTGAAATAGACCCGCTCAAATTGGTCTCTTCCCACTTTCGACTACTGGTCACATGACTTGAAGTTGGACTCAAGTCTGAAGCACTCCGCGAGTGTGATCCCCCATTACGAATCCTAACCACCGATGGATAACTATTGGCAGTGGGCTGCAACTTGGCAATTCCAACTTCAGCTATTCCAAGTCGGTTTTCTGCACGAGACTGTTCAGCAGCACGTGTATTATCCTTGCCCCTTTCAGTGGACACTACACTACCATTAGCTACGGGTAAACTAGTTGGTCGTACGACTGG
Source organism: Hanleya hanleyi (assembly GCA_036873755.1). Classification (NCBI taxonomy): domain Eukaryota; kingdom Metazoa; phylum Mollusca; class Polyplacophora; order Lepidopleurida; family Hanleyidae; genus Hanleya; species Hanleya hanleyi. The sequence goes on from JAVTVY010046745.1 coordinate 201,363, forward strand.
CATTCCATTGAGTATACGTACCTCTGTCTGTTTAGGCTCCCGGGGAGCGTGTGCAGGTCCCGATGTACGACTACACTGATTTACAACACCTTTAGCACGTTTGTGTTGATTAGGATACGTATTGGGACCCCCATTTTGCTGACTTTTGGTCACAGAAGAGTTTTTCCCAAATGCCAAGTGACTTAGTTTCAGGCCCAATTCTTTGGGTTTCAGTTTTGAAAAGCGTGATTTATGAGGTTTCTGTTGATTATTGTTTGTTTTAGTGGTTGTTATAATGTGCCCATTGGGGACGTTAGTGTGGGCCCCTGCTCGAGGCTGGCCAGGTTCCGTGTGAACCTGGTTCTGTAGGTATGGTATCGGAGGGTTTCTGTGCTGACTAAGATGGTCATTTTGCACTAGGGAACTTTCAAGATTGTCAGCGATGGAATCGAATATGTCATCTGAGAACTGGTTGTGATTGGATGGACGTTGTACTGCCTCATTCACCGTTTCCTTTTTGGTTATCTTAGAGGAAACCAGAGTATTCCCCGAAACTGTTAATTCCTCATCGCTGCGTTTGTGTGTGTTTCGTTCCACAGTCGGATTTCTCCCCTGATGAGGCTGAACCACTAAGTTAGATTTTGCCAAATTTACATTTTGTGTTTTTGGCGGAGGTTCCGAATCAGAAGGGGAAATAATCATCGTTTCTGTTGTGGAAGTGGACACGCTTCGGTCGTGATGCCAAGATTGTCTGGAGTTATTCTCGGAACCACCTTGAACCCTACCTAGCAATGGGGCAGTGCTGTTATCAGTTGGTTCACTGGGAGAGAGGTCACCATGGGTGATGGACATACGCGCAGACAGACGTGGACCAGTTGGAATAATGGTACTGTCCGGTTTATCTCCTGAATCTGTAGGCATAGTGTTCACTGTTGGGGTGACACCTACAATATATGACAAGAAGGAAATGCTTCTGAGCATGTCAACTGAATAATCTAAAAATGTCAACTGATTAATTATATAACAAACCCGAACCTTTTAATAATGAAATGTTTCAATACTGAATAATAATTATAAAATGACAAGTTTGGTTGTAATAGTTTACAGGTCTATTGTATGGAACCAGCCTCTGAAAATTCTCCATCTGTATAACCATAATCTATTATGCTAAATCAGAGTGGAACTGAGAAGAGGAAAGTTCACCCTTCATGACCATGATTATTCGCTGACCTTTATGTCGACTATCCTGCGCCCAGAGCATTGTCATCTCAGCCATTCTCTCCTCCACACATAGCGCCGTCAGACGCGCCTCCGCATCTGAATCCCAACAATCTTCTATTGTCTCCTTCATCGACCGAATTGCCTGGAAAACAACAGTATGACAGAATGACTTCCAACTTTCACACTGTCCGATGAACTTCCATCAAAAGCTCAAATATCCCGCAATCAGGTTTTATGAATGGTAATCTTATAAGAATTCCCTCTGGACAGAAAAACACAAATTTCAACTTTGAGGTGCTAGGAACATATAGAGGTCACCTTTAGTAAATTTTTGTTAAACGGCTCCCAATGTTGATATATTAAACCGAAAAATCTGGGAAAAACAGTCGCGAAATTCTACTGCGAGGTAACCTTATAGGTGGCATACATGTTGAAACAAATTTACGAAACGCTACATTACAAATGAAATGCCGATATATTGAATACTACAATTATTGGTGTTGAAATGTTGCATATTGAAAATCCCAACCTGATTGGAGTCCTTCCAGACATCAGGGAACCTTGGTCGGATCTTATTCCTGGAGACTAACAGTTGCATCTCATCAAATGTAGGGTGAGCTCCTCCCTCAGCTTGGTATGGTAACATATACTCTGGCATCGGCATACCTGCTCATTCAATGGAATCATGCAATTAGGATCTGATTGGTGTCCACAGTTAGGGAGTATGCATACATAATTATAATGTCAAACACACGGTCAGTCAAGAATATATAGGAACATATTCAAACTTCTTCATCAAGCCGTCAGAAATCGCCATGGTCACAATCCGGACAAGACAAGAATGTGTACTCCACAGCATAATGATGTTGACAATAACAGATTCTAACTCTGGAGAAAATCATCAAAACAACCAAAATTCACAATTGTTCTTTGCCAATTATTAAGGGAGATATACATTCTGTACAAGAAAGTACCAGAGCATACATTGATATTGTCAATAAAGGGCCATAGCATATCGTCCATGTACATGTAAGTTTCAAATTCGTTCGTGAAATAGTAACCGAGATTATTGATGCAGGTCCAAATTTTTGCCACCGGATATTGAAAATTCAATATTTTTTTCACCTGAATTGAGTATTTTTACGTTTTTGTCGCCGGCCGACAGACTTCTATTGAGTTTATTTCTAATTTTGCAACCACCATAAGTAATGTATATATTAACGAATTTCCATACGACCATCAATGGAGCCTGTCAATATCGCTATGTATTTGAATTGTGAAAATAAAGAAACAAACAGATCATTTAACATCATCAGTTTTATGTTCTTAATTTACCAAGGTCTCAGATACAATCTATTTTCAGCACATTATGTCACATTGTGGATGTCAACAAGGCAAGATTACACCAGGCAATTCAAATAAATTTGCAAAACTACAAACCTGGTAATTTTGAATGGAATCGATATATTAATTCCTGGCTTGCACATCGTGTTCAATTTAAGTATGGTTTTGAAACGTTTCAGCTACGTTAATTAAAAACCACTTGGATCTGGACCGGACATTCCATTCAAAATCTTACATTTTAATTTCTGCATGGGAATTTCAACGTTTTCTAGAAGATTTGATGTGAAATTTGGCAATATTTGGACTAAAAGTCCAGTGGAACTCCAGGGTTAGATCCAAAAGAGAAATTAAAAAAGAGAGATGAAAAGACAACGCAAAAAGCATTACACGATTGAAGACAAGAAATTGTCACAACTGCAGCTAGTCCTGGGCGACCATAAAAACTCATAAAAATGAAATGAATTAGAGAATTCTGTTTGAAAAGGCGCACCATTTTGTAAACTATTACGCGAAGGCAGCTGGCTCACTTTCGATACGATCATGCGGACTCCAGACAGATACATAAGTTTACCATGTTTGGTTATTGCAAGGCTGCAAATAAGTGCCAAACAGTTTGACTTGACCACCCTTATTGAAAGAATGGATTTGCCCATAACGTTTGACCTAAATGTAGTATGGCAGAAATTGGACCATGCCACTTTCTTGACGGGGGGCCGGCATTTGAAATGTTTCTGTGCTGCCCTAATGTGGGACACTTGTTTCAGGATAATAGACAGATCTGCTAAATTCAATGCCAGAACATGGATGCCTAGTCTAGTAAATTATATTTTAAAAATCAACTTCAGTTGTTTTGGTTTGTTTGACCACGCTGATTAAATTTTTAAAAAGTTTTGACAGTATAAAAAAATTCGACTCTTCTTTGTTTTTGTATCTTCAAATCAAAGAATGATCTAGTCGGGTTTATATTGTGGGTAAATCAGTTCGCGGTCTTTGAATAATCCATTCAAACTTTATTAACTACGGTACAATCACACTTTGGTTTCAGTTTCAACATCGTACAATGCAGAATTGACTTGCCAGTTCCTTTAAACAACAACAACACGACATGATCGTTCATCAACTTTGAGTGAAAACAAATGCCTTATGCGAAGATTACATCGTCCCCTTTTTATCTCGCCTTACGAAGTAAAGGGGAGATATTGTGAGAGGGAAAAAGAGGATGTCGTCGTCGGTGTCGGTGTCGGTGGCGGTGTCGGTGTCGGTGTCCCCTGCCTGGAAATGAATGGGTTTTTGGTTTAGCAAGTTAAAAAAAAATCTAGAAAAATTAGAAAAAATAAAAAAAAATATAAAAAATATGGGGGGTGGGTATGCCACCTGGGGGTACTACCCCTGGGGTACTCTAATGTTAAAATCCCTATGAATGAGTTTTGCGTTTAGCTGAAATGCACATGTACATCTGTACTTGGAAAGTTTCTTGCAGTTGTCAGCTGTCATTGGATGATTATGAAACTTGGTACACATGTTTCTTATGATAAGAGGATGTACCTGTGCTATTTTGAGAAGAAATATTAATTTTTCTCAAAATTATGGCAAATGAAGAGTTTTCTGTTTAGGTAAATTGTACATACAGGCCTCTACATGTATACATATACATCTACATGGTAACTTTGCTCCAGTTGTCAGCTGTCATTGGATGATTATGAAACTTGGTACACATGTTTCTTATGATTAGAGGATGTACCTGTGCTATTTTTGACAAGAAATATTAATTTTTCTCCAAATTATGGCAAATGAAGAGTTTTCTGTTTAGGTAAATTGTACATGTAGGCCTCTACATGTATACATATACATGTACATGATAAGTTTGCTGCAGTTGTCAGCTCTCATTGGATGATTACGAAACTTGGTACAAATGTTTCTTATGATTGGAGGATTTACTTGTGCTATTTTTGAGATGAAATATTAATTTTTCTCCAAATTATGGCAAATGATTGAGTTTTGCGTTTAGCTGAAGTGCACATGTACATCTGTGCACCACAGTTTGCTGCAGTTGTCAGCTGTCATTAAATGATTATGAAACTTGGTACACATGTTTCTTATGATTAAAAGATGTACCTGTGATATTTAGGAGATGAAATATTAATTTTTGTTCAACTTTTGAGGGTTTTGTCTTAATCGGCCAATAATAATGCACATGTACATACATGTACACGGAAAGTTTTCTGAAGCTGTCAGCTTTCATTGGATGAGTTTGACACTTGCTACCCAAGTTCAATGTGATTCAAGATGTGCATGTGCTATTTAAGAAATATGACATTAAATATGAATTTTTTTCCTAATTATTGCAGTTTAGACTTTGTATCTTTCCATTGATAAGGTTTTTGTTGGGCAAAAATTTACAGGTAGATCTGTACATGGAAAGTTTGTTGAACCTTTCGTGGGATGATTATAAAACTTGGTGGACATGTTTCATGTTTTCCTAGGTCACAGCTCTCCCGCAGTAATCCCACACGGGACTGACCTATCCAGCAGTAATCCCAAATGGCATTAGCCTATCCAGCAGTATTGCCATACGGGACTGACCTATCCAGCTGTAATCCCAAACGGAAATCAACTATCCAGCAGTAATCCCAGACCGAACTGGTCTATCCAGCAGTAATCCAATTTGGGACTGGCCTATTCAGCAGTAATCTCCAACAGGACTGACCTATCCAGCAGTAATCCCAATGGCACTGGCCTATCCAGCAGTAATGCCACACAGGACTGACATATCCAGCAGTAATCCCAGAATGGACTGGCCTATCCTGAAGTAATCCAACATGGGACTGGCCTATCCAGCAGTAATTCCACACAGGACTGGCTTATGCAGCAGTAATCTCCAGGGAGTAATCCAGAGATTTTTTGGGGACGCCGGTGGGGGAGGGTCGAGGGAGGGGGGTCTCCCCCCTCTCTCGTGCGGAGCGAAAAAAAAATGGAATTTGACATCATCCCTGGATCAGTGTAGAGTACTATATTGAGGATTCTTGAAAATCACATCAACAACAATAAAGCCAAATGGCAAACTTCATGTATTAATACTGTTTTGTGTTCATCCTTTGTGGAAATTTCATTACCTATATGTCAACCCGTCTTTCTCTCATGTCCCTAATTATTTTCATTTTCGTCACTGTGCTGTTGTTGTACGTTGTTAGGCCTAGGTGTTTCAATTTCCTGAGAATGTTCTGATTGTTCCTGGTCTGAAGTGTCCCGTTCGTCAGTTTCATTTTCGTGTATATCCTCTCAGATTTGTTCGTCCACCGAAGCACCAGTTTCCGTGTCTCCGCCACGTGCACGTTTTATAAAATGCAAAAGAGTTCGCTGATCAGTAGGTTTATCGTCTACACATTTTCGTTTTGACCAGTAGTTTTATTATGGCTGAGACCAGACGTTCTTGGAGGACTCATTTTATCAAATCGTGTAAACCGTGCTCTTTTAAATTATACAACGACGACAACTTTTGACGATCGGTAGGCGCGCGTAAAATTGTCAGACTCGAAGCGGAACCGGACTGGAGTACACAGTAACACTACCCTCGTCAATAATAAAACAGTGAAAGTTGTTCACTATTTAAACTTCAACCTTGAGAATGTATTTAATATACAAAACTAAACTGTAGTCGATGAGAAATAAACGTTGTTTTTGTAAAAATCCGATGTGTCCTGTCCGTTTTTACTGTAAAATTCAAGTCGGAGTTTTTTCCATGTTCTGCTGAATTGTAGTGGCGCGTAGGCTCTAACACAGTGCTAGGATGTCTGATTTACCGCGAGGTTAGTTTGGATTTTTTTTTTTTTTTTTTTTTCGTTTTCATTTGGGCGCGAGAGTTTGGGCGCCCATACCGGTATACCGGTAGCAAAACCTTCCTGGATTACTCCCTGATCTCTCATGGGACTGACCTATCCAGATGTAATATGACACTGGATTGCAATTTGCAGCAGTAATCCCACACAGGTTTAGCCTATCCAGCAGCAATCCCACACGGGACTGGCCTCCTCAGCCATAATCCCACACAGGATTGGCGTATGCAGCAGTAATCCCACACGGGACTGCCTATGCAGCAGTAATCCCACACGGGACTGCTTATGCAGCAGTAATCCCACACGGGACTGTCCTATCCAGCATTAATCCCATACGAGACTCATCTATCCAGCAGTAATCCCAGACAGGACTGGCCTATCCAGCAGTAATCCCACTTGGGACTGGACTATCCAGCAGTAATCCCACTTGGGACTGGACTATCCAGCAGTAATCCCACAGGTGACTATCCATCAGTAATAACATGGGACTGGTCCACACAGTGGTAATCCTACACAGGACTGGCCTATCCAGCAGTAATCTCACATGGGACTGAACTATGTACCAGTAATCTGACAGCACTGACCTATCCATCCTACATGGGATTAACTTTTGCCAGTAATCCTTCATGGGACTGATGTTATTGTCTGTACCAGATAATCTATTCCAGACATAATTGTCTGTACCACATCACCTATTCCAGACCTTATTGTTTGCTCTACATGTATGCTTTCAATACTGCTGCACCTTTGGCGGATGACCCCGCAAGGCGAGATGTTGGGGTTCTCAGAACGCTTGTTCATAAATACTATTCAGCGATGGTCAGATATTTACCTGTCCATTCCAAGGAGAGTTAGACGTCTTTAGGGGCTTATCATTCCCACGTGTATTAATTCGATTATAAATTACGAAATAATGAAGTATTGGCCTTTGGAGACTTCAGTTTTTTTCTAAAATTTCAGTTTTTCCCTTCTAAAACATTCAGACTTAAGTTTTTTGGTGGCAAAATTGAGTTTTTACAGGAGATTTGACACCGAATATCGGTGTCAAAACACGACGTGTATGAAACCCTGTGATGTTGATGATAAAGGGACATAACTCTGGGGAAATCATTGAAACAAAGGAAAACACCTGTCCAGTGCAAATCTGCAAGGTACTAAGCATCTTCATGTAAGTTTCAAACTTGTTTGCCAGTCAAGAAGTGAGATACAGCTTGGACAACAATGTACTATAGCATACGTTGATATTGATCATAAAGGGCCACACTCTGGGCAAAATCATTCAAACGAACCTGAGAGTGCACATTTACATTGCAGTAAGCACCTTTTTGAAGTTGTCGACAAAAAAAGTAAGCGAGATATGAACCTGTCAAGCATACATTTATGTTGATGATAAAGGACCATATCAACTCTTTGTCTATGGAATAAATATTCCGCATATGGTTATAATAATGGCTCTGAGATTTTTCCATGGGTACATGTACTGTAGGTAGGGTAAACTATATATTTTTACAATCCTTATACTTTGGGGATTCATATAAATAAATGTGACGGCGCTACCCACTTCAGCATCGAGGGGGGAATCCCGGATGACGCAATCACAGGGAATTCCCAAAGTCGCGCAGTTCGGTACTTTCCGCCGTGTCTCGGTTGTAACAATTAAACTTATCTGTACAGTATGAATTTAAATGTTTATTGCAACTTCCCTTGTTCATTGGAGGAAGATGCTTTTTGTTCGGCTTGTCGGGTTTCGTAGTCGAAGAACGAAATAAAGTTTGCAGGGACCCGTGTACTAAAAAGGGGTTTCCCGTGTACCCACGCTATCAGCAGCCATTTTGTGTGCATTTGTTCTGTGCGCACTTGGCGTGACGGGGTGAAGCAAATTCACCTTTTCATAGTTCCCGGAAACAAAACTTTATTGCCACTTGGCTTGAAATAATTGCCTCTGGTGTATGGCTTCCTTTCAAGAGGATTATGGTACCGTAGATCAGGAAATTTAACTGTAAGTAATGCATTATGTGTACTGATAGCAGGTTACCACATAGCTGATTGTTGTCGAGTAGAATTGTACTCTGAAATTATTTAGTTAGACTTCACCGATAATGAGATAAATATGAAGAGCTGTCAGAAGAATTTATTTTCTTGTGATTGAGAATATTTCCTAGACTTGTTGACAGAATTAGACTACGTCAAATTATTTTCACGATAAATTTGACATTTTTATATGTATTTTGCCATGTAATTTCATTCTGGTTCATTGTTCATCCACTGAATTTGATAATTGATGCATGCACTTCAGGCTAATAGAAACCTCTCGATCTAGTGTAGTAATTCCTGGTTTCCGATCATGTTTAAAGGTAATGACGGAACAAATATGGTGCTGTGAGCTTGTCAGTCAGCTGTTGGTACTGCAGTAATCCACCCTCGGGGGTAGGTGAACGTTGTTTTACTGTATGAAATGCTACTATGTTGCTAAATTACACAGGAATTTCCTGTTTAGTAAAATTGGTGTTTTAGAGTAAACAAGCAGATTAGTAGAAAGTGAAAAGAGCGTTCGGGCACAGTGGATTTTGGGAAATATTATACAAAGTCATTATTTTTCCTGTTTGGATATAATAACTTGTTTAAAACAGTATTGTCTTCCCAGATTCTTTGTAGTCGCGACATCTAATCTCAAAAGTTGCAGTATGGCACATGATTTGGATTAATAACTCATAGTTCGAAGTTGGTTTCGGTTTCCTTCAACATGCTTATGTATATTGATTGTTCACAATCACACATGTGACCGAAGTTTTTTGTTCACAATCACACATGTGACCGAAGTTTGTTGTTTTCATTCTAGGGTGTTCATTCGCTGTTAAATACGTGCAAGGAATGAAGGACATCTATACTTCCAAACATGGACTTCAAATCCGGGGTTTTGGAGTGTTACATAAAGATAGTGCCATGGCACTGCAGCTCATATGGCTGTAACTGGAGAAAGTAGCTGTAAGACATTTTTACTAAAGAACTGCAATAGATGAGATTCTAACTTGTGTTGTCCCCCCTGAACACTAAATGGCAACATAGTCGATTTCACAGTTTAACACGGTACAAAATGTGTCCCCCAATTTTTTTGCATATTTTTGCACTCGTGTTGGTGAAAAAATACATGAGAAGGCTTTTTATTCACAAAAAATGAATGAATGCAATGTTTTACCTGTGAATAAAGTTGAATGAATGGCTGAGTGGCTTACGTATAGTTCAACAATGATGTTTGTGGTGATTTTAAAAATACTGTATTGTAAAAATGATTTCCCGTAAAGATAGACTGTTTACGAGCGACTGGCGCACGTGGTGCTGATAAATTGTAGATAGATAGATAGATAGATAGATTTATTTGCACACTTATGCCACGAGGGCTAAAGGCAATACAAACATACATGGCTATACATGTACAATGCTAAATTATAGGCCTTAAGTGTATACTGTGAATGCTTGGCCTTGAATAAAAGACTACCTTATTGCCCTCGCTGGAATCCTTGAGGCTTATAACACGTTTAATTATCATCTCTGTGTTAATTAAGGGGATTATGAACACAGAAAATGAGTCCAGCTGTTCGCTGAAATAGGAAGTGGCATCTTGAACTCCACAAACTTTGACCCTGCAGAGCGAGGCCCTGATAAAGCAAGCCACATTTCGCACCTCAATAATCCCCTATTGTTTTACGTTATTTTGTATCGCGGTACATGTTCTAACATGTCTCTTCGAAAACCTTTATATACAATAAAAATTTAATCAGAAATCAATCAATATCTTCACGATGTCAGCCAACATGAGAAAACGAAAAGCATTCTCTGTCCAAGAAAAGTTGTCCGCTGTAGACCGCGTTAAGAAGGGGGAGTGATAAAACTGTGCTTAAATATGTTCATATTAGATTATATTAAATTATTATTTTCTCTAACTCAAATCCATGTCTTTATTTGTCTTTCGGTGTGCTTGTTAATTATAGACTGGTTGCCCCACTTTAACATACACATGACCCAGTTTCCACGTGGCCTAGTTTCCAAGTGACTGTTACCTTGGACTGCATGACAGCCGGCACGAGGTCAGGCCGCCATCTTTATGACGACTCTTTCTGGTGCAGCAGTGCACGGCATTGACATGTGATTTGAATATGGAATAACATCGTTTGTCCGAATTAATATCCAGCTAAAATAAAGTAACTGCAAGCTGGGATCTTCGAAATGTCTACATTTGACATTTCACTGTTTTGGTACATTCAAAGTTTTTACGTGAATTATCAGACTTCGCGACCCCTCCAGTCGGAGATTGTCATTCTGTCGATTTTACTGGCATGTCTGAGCGATATCATAGAATCAACAAAGGAACAAACAACTTTGTGAGTAAAATAAATAAATATTATTACTAAGGTAACTATTTCATTTGTATGGTCCTGAAACGTTGACCAGTTCATTGTGTACCTGTCAAGACTCGAGCTATTGTTCAGATATAAACATCTCCATTGTGTCCGCTTGTAATGCTTAGCTGCGGCACTCGCAGCGGCGGAAGATTGACAACTTGACCATTTAACAAAGGATTCATTTTAGCACGGTTCACGTATAGTGCGCTCGATGTTTTGTCCCCCAGTCGGTGTGTTATATTGAAGGACAAGTGTAATTGGAGGTTATGGAATAAAGGCAATTATACCAAAATATAACGTATGATTGTCAGTAAGCTGCTTTAGCCAACGAAACTTGTGACTGCTGTTTTGATCGTCATGTAAGTCGGCGCCAATTATTACATGTACATCGAGCTGAAATGTTATTTCCAATTTGTGCATAAAACGTGTCATGTTAAAGCTCTGTACTTTTGGGCGTTATGTTCAACATACCCATACTAACTGCAGCGTTATCTATACACTAGGGGAGTATCATTGTGCTCCATAACTCTGACACTCGAGTATGCTCTCTGGCTCCCGGATGATGCCGTCCACGGCTCCATTTTTACATTAATTTTATGTCTGCTATTGTTATATTTGGCAAGAAGAGCATCATGCCAGGGTTGCCCAACAATTATGACGACATGTTGTCTCGTTGTTGCATCATGACATCATAATACGCGAGATCCTGAAGGATCTTGGCGCCCACCTTGTCCGATAATTGCAAGCTAATGACAAGAGTATCTTTTTGTCCATTGTTACTAAAAACGATTGATTTGTAATGTTGTTTGCATAATTTTGAATGTGAGCGAAAAAGGGACACTGAAAAACACCAAGATATTATCTGTATAAGTTTCAAGATTTCAAGAAACTGTACTTAATGTCGGTTTTTACAGTACAAATGAAATGAACCAAGTTAGTCTGAAACTGAATGTCTGGAGGATCCTTCGTCTTCGTTTTGTAGTTAGTTTTTTTTTTTTGCACCTGTCATCATTGGGTACTGGAAGCGAAGACAAATCTCTATGACACTTTGGCATGAGCTATGAAACATACCTAAGATTTTAAAATTAGGAGCGAATGCTAATTCCATTCTGTTTACTGGGCTAGTTTGAGATATCTCTTTCAAGATACCATGCATGCTCGAAAATAGTAATATGGTACATGTCACAAGAGTGATGTCCCTTCGTGTAGCCAACCCATGGGCTGTTCACTTGCAACGGCATGGACTAAAGTAAACTGATTTAAAATTTGAAGAAATACATTTTAATTCGGAATCATTTGAACTCCTTGATATAGAAGGTGAAGGTAGGGATATTCTCTATACTCAATATAAAGAATATGCCCCACCGTTTGATCCGCCGACTCTTATGATGCAGGAATACCGTATTAATTTGAAGCGTAACTTGGATTTTCGAATCGGACCAAAAAAGGTATCTTGCACAAAATTTGTACCAAATTTCAGAAAGATCCATGAAGTAGTTCCTGAGAATTCACGATAACAATGTTTCAAGGGGAAATTCAAGATGACCACCTGGCGGCCATGTAGGATTTTGGAATCGGACCAAAGAAGGTACCTTGCACAATTAGACCACAAGGGGAACCTCTATACCAAATTTCTCAAAGACCCATGCAGTAGTTCCTGAGAATTCACGATAACAAAATTTCATGGGGAAATTCAATATGGGTTCCTGGCAGCCATATTATTGAATTTTCAAATCGGACCGAAAAAGGTATCCTGCACAACTAGACCCCAAGAGGAACCGGTGTACCGAATCTGAGAAAGATCCATGAAGTACTTCCTGAGAAATCACGATAAAGTTTCATGGGGAAATCCCAAGATGGCCGACTGTTGGCCATATTGGATTTTCAAATCGGACCAGAAAAGGTATCTTGCACAACTAGACCCCAACGGGAACCTGTGTACCAAATTTGAGAAAGATCCACACAGTAGTTCCTGAGAAATCGCGATAACAAATTTTCATGAGGAAATCCAAGATGGCTGCCTGCTGGCCATATTGGATTTGCGAATCAGATCAGAAAAGGTATCTTGCACAACTAGACCCCAAGGGGAATAACCTGTGTACCAAATTTGAGAACGATCTATGCACTAGTTCCTGAGAAATCGCGATGAACTTCCATGGAGAAATCCAAGATGGCTGCCTGGTGGCCATATTGGATTTTCGAATCGAATCAGAAAAGGTATCTTGCACAACTAGACACCAAGGGAAACCTGTGTACCAAATTTGAGAAAGATCCATGCAGTAGTTCCTGAGAAATCGTGATAAACTTCCATGGGGAAATCCAAGATGGCTGCCTCAGTGGTTTGGAGTTTTCCCACTCAATCGTCATGACATGAGGTTATTTGGAGATTCCCGGTGTCATAAAGTCTGAATCGAGGCTGCAAGGAATGTAACCACTGATTCAAGTGTCACGGAAGCGTTAATTGGTCAATTTTTCGCTACCGAGGCCGAAACAACCAATCACACGTGTGTTTAGATAAGGCTAGCTGTCAAGGAGCCGCTGACAACGGCTTTCCGGCGCAAGTTTAAGAAACAGGAGCCATTCACAGCGGCTTGCCGTAGGCAAAGAGTTAAACTTGGAGGAAAATCATCGAAATGGGTAAAGTACCGGAAAGTGTACATAAGCATCTGCCATGTCAGTTTCCAAGTTGTCAATCAAGTAGAAGCCCAGATATCATCTGGACAAATTTGGCAATACGGATGGATGAACAAAATGATTCCTGTATATGCCTCCCCCCCCCCTCTAGTTAGAAAAGGAGGAGATAAAGATCATCTAACATGCCTATAGTAATTGAGCAGTATTTTGTGGGTCAGACGATGGGACACTGTGAGGCTTATCTTACAGCTCTGACAACAACCAGATCACATGAATTTGTGTCGGCTTCACTTTTTAATATTTTCCCTAAACAACTCTACACATCAACCCAGACACACATTGCAGTGAACTTCCACGCAATTGGTCAGTATGTGAACCATCCTAACAAATAGCGTGGAGGTTTCTAATCAAATATCGATCGACACGCTCCGCTAAGCGAGCTTATGCATTACAGTGTTTAATAGCAAATCACCATGTGACCGATGTGTGACTGGAATGAAAACTCTAGTGCGGCCATAATGCTGTCATGAGATATCCCAGATGTTTTGGTTAGCTCTGATGATGGGAGAGTCTGGTGTGTTGGGCTCCAGTCCCAGTTTCACATGTATCATATTGGGTTCATCTTTCATCACTCAATGCCATGTTCTGAATGCCGCGAGTTCAAATTTCATAGATTGTTATCACAGCTGTAATAATCTCCTATGTTGCTTTTGTCCAGATCTTCATGTATTATTCAGCATGTTAAATAAGGTGAGTTATACAGGCACGCAGATAGATGATTAATTACCTTGATAAAGATCTATACATCGTGATGCAATTTCCCACAGCACCAATCCCAGTGCATAGATGTCAATTTGTTTGAGTGAAGCCTCGCAGTCCCGTAGGTTGACAGCGCCCTCTAGAATCTCTGGTGCCATGTACCTTACGGTACCCACCTGTTACAAAAATAAGGCTCTCATCACAGTGGGTGAAAGGTGTACATGTAATATGTGATACTTGATAATCAATGCAGAAGACAATCTTAGGATATCTGCTGCACCAAGCTGGTCAAATGGATCAGACCACACATTCAGGCTGCACTGATGCTGATAGAAAAGGGAGCTAACTCTAGTCATCCAGTTGTGAGATTTACAGTTTCTCAAATAGATTATATGTTTAAAATCTTTACAATTCCCCATTGGAGAACATCCCTCGTAAAACTTTTACCTAAAACAGATTTCTGTAGAAATTATATACGAGCTGATGGGCTTCAATATATGCCAGAACAATGCTGAACAGATATGATGGAATAGCCATCACATGTGAGGGCATTACAATGCATTTATGCAGACATTTGGTAATCACAGAAAACATAATTTTGTACCCATCAAATACACATACCTGTAATCACTCTCAAAGCTTCTCAGTTTAAGTGACCTTGGTTCTGACCTTTGCTTTGATCTTATTATTTCATAATTAATATGGATCTTCTCTGTCTCATAGGTAGGATATACATCTACCTATGTCCAGTAGCGATCCCAAACATGGAACAGGATACATTGCACAACAATAAGAGTTTGAAAACAAACAGATGGATTGTCATGCCTCAAAATCAATAGGCTTCTTGTTTGTCCTTAGTTTGATGCATTCTTCAAATTTCATCATAATCCACATCCCTAAACTGGAGTTCTGACATGAACAACACAATTTTCAATTTCCCCCCCAAATTTTCCAGCCAAGGTGGACTTAAACTTTTGACCTCTAAAACAGTAGCTTTCTTGTTGCCCCATAACCAAAGTAATTCAAAGTTTTCAACCAATCCATAACCTGGAACTGGAAATGTTTAACCTTTTTTTTCTACAGAATTTCTTGACCTTGAACTTTGACCTCAAATAGGATTCTTCTTTGTCTCATGGACAAAGCGTACACAAAGTTTGGTACAAATCCATAAATTAGAGATATCACACTAACAAGCAAAAAGTTAACAGATGGACTGTGAGTCAGATGGATGAAAATACTGATCGCAATATTATATGTGACCTCATCTTATCACGAGCAAAAAATGAATAGATACCATAAAAAATATGCAAAAACATGTATACATGTCAATTATCCACACAGGACATAAATTGTGATTTGTTCACTGATAATATTGTTGTATAATAATCAATTTCAAATTTTATGTTAGCATAATTTCTGATATATCATAACTCACATCCGTTAGCGAGGACTGCTCTGCATTTTCATAGTGTCCATTTCGTATGACTTTTGACCCCATGGTGGTCATACAGAACCCAAAGTCGGCTATTATACAGGACAGATCATTCCTTATTAAAATATTTCGGCTGTTCAAATCTCTATGGGCAATGGCTGGTTTGATCTGATCTGTAATAAACAGTGAAAATTCAAACTGGTCAAAACAATTTTAAGAACAAATTAGGAAGAAATTTATTCTCAGATGTCAGAGTGCACAATTCTCCTTTTAAGTATGGTGTCCAGATGAGTATCAATTTGAAGATTTCAAGTAAGCTAGCCAGTCGAGTGCTGAATGTATGTACACTTACATTCTTTAATTTTTCAACAAAATCTTTCCAGGGGAGACAATTCAACTAATGAGACATTTTGAGGTATGTGATGGCAAACTGATTATCTCCCTTTACATATATCTAAGTACAAAGGTTTATGTAACTATGGGAACCTGAGGCAGACTCTTACCTCCCCTTTTTATGTCTGTATGTAGATGAGCCAGACCTTTAGCAACAGAGTAGGACATTCTACACAATGTCCCCCAGTCTATTGTGTTGTTCTTAAGGTAACTGGTGAGAGTCCCTAGGGGTTTATATGACAGGACGATCAAGTACTGCATGGTACCATCCTGCGAGAGTCTCTCGTCGGCACCATAAAACTTTAGCAGGTTCTCATGGTCCATGAAGGGGAGACAATAAATACTCCGCTCGTTGTAATAATAGTGCCGATGTTGAGGGGCGAACATTTTGACGGCGACATCATGTTCGTGGAGGGTTCCTTTCCAGACCTCGCTGTAGCGACCTTTACTGAGACTGTCACAAAGCTTTAGATCCTCGACATCAAAGCCTGGTGTTGGTGGCGATTCCACCCAATGCAGGTTGTCAGCCGGGATAGGTCGAGAGCTTAGCCGGAGACGGTAAATTAAGTAACCTACCACTGTCACCAAGGCAACTGAGCAAACCGAGGCCAGAGCTATTATACTGGTTTTCTCCTTATAATTTGTATCACGCAGGTAATGTGTACCTGTAATGAGAGAAAATAGATGAATTATATTTCAATAGGAAAAGCATTATTAGACTCTGGATATCTTGTTAGAAGGCTATTAAACTCTGGATATCTTTACAGAACGCTACTAAACTTGGGATATCTTAACTCTGAATATCTTGAAAGAAGACTATCATACTCTGGATATCTTTATAGAACCCTGTTAAACTCTGGATACATGTATCTTTATAGAACCCTGTTAAACTATGGATATCAATATAGAATATCATAATCTGGATATCTTTATCGAACACTACTGGGTATCTTTACAGAACTCTATTAACCTCTGTCTATCTTGAAAATTAAACCCTGGATACATGTACCTTGATAGAACACTATTATATTCTGGATGAGTTGATAGAACACATGATTATCTTTATAGAACACTATCATACTCTGGATATCTTTATATAGAACACTATTAAACTATAGATATCATTTCATAGAACAATATTCACCTCCGGATATCTTTATAGAACACGATCATACTCTGAATATCTTAATATACATGTAGAACACTATTAAACTCTTGAGTATCTTTATAGAACACTATCATGGATATCTTTATGTAGAACACTATCATGGATATCTTTATGTAGAACACTATCATGGATATCTTTATGTAGAACACTATCATGGATATCTTTATGTAGAACACTATCATGGATATCTTTATGTAGAACACTACTAAACTATAGTGCCTGTAATGGGAGAAAATAGATGAATTATATTTCAATTGGAAAAGCATTATTAGACTCTGAATATCTTGCTAGAATGCTATTAAACCCTGGATATCTTCACAAAAAACTACTAAACTTGAGATATCTTTATAAAACACTATTAGACTGGATATTGTGATAGAACACTATCATACTATGGATATCTTTATAGAACATTATTAAACTCTGTATACGTATCTTCATAGACCACTAGTGAACTCTGGATATCTATAAATACATGTAGAATACTATAAAAGTCTGGATATCTTTATAGAACACAATCCTACTCTAGATATCTTCATAGAACAATATCACTCTCTGGATATCTTTATATAGAACACTATTAAACTACAGATATCATTATAGAACACTATTAACCACCGGATATCTTTATAGAACACTCTCAAACTCTGGATATCTTTACGGAACACTATTAACCTACAGATATTGCTATAATCTACATGTATTATAATCTGGATACCTTGATTAAACACTATTATTCTCTGGATATCTTGATAGAATACTACTGAAAGTCTGGGTATCTTTATAGAATACTATTTAACTCTGGCTATCTTTCTAAAGCACTATTAAAAACTAGATATCTTATAGAACACTACTAAACTCTGGATATCTTTATAGAACACTATAGTCTGGATATCTTTATAGAGTACTAGTAAACTATGATATCTAATATTTGCATCCCAATGTGCCAGGAATCAGAATAAAATGAAAGAACCTTGTGAAAAATAATGGAGAGAGAGAGGCAAATCACACAGTCTAATGGTCAAAGCACCAGTTGATGGTTAATTGTATTGTCAATCATTTTGTCCATGCCATGGTGAGATATTAGCTTTGCAATGGGATCTGAAGTACACCAAAACCTTGTGGAAAGAGTGACGGGGGTGAGGTGGGCTTAAATCAACTGGCAAAACACTTCTGAAATAGTTTGCTTCTTTGAGCCTCTAAAATGATTCAGGTAGTCGAGTATTAAAGGTGAAATGCAAAGGTTTTCATATTTTTCTTTTTATATTCTTCATGGGCCATTTAATGATGGAAATATCAGCCTAACTACTTCATTTGGGGGTTTTTTACCCCTCAGCCCATAGGGCTGTAGGGTCTTGTCGTTGGCATGTACGTCTGGCCGGACGGCCGGCCGGACGGACTGACGGACGGCCGGCCGTCTGTCAACAATTTTTTGTCCGGGCTAGATCTCAGTTACTATTTGACTGACAGCTCTGATACTCACAGTGAATATCCCTAGTATCCCAGAGATGTGCACTGTCATGTTTATTTCGCGTTACGTCATTTCTTTACAGAGTTATGGCCCTTTGAAATTTTGCGTCACTAACTTTTGTCCGGGCTAGATCTCAGTTACTATTTGACTGACAGCTCTGATACTCACAGTGAATATCCCTAGTATCCCAGACATGTGCACTGTCATGTTTATTTTGCGTTACGTCATTTCTTTACAGAGTTATGGCCCTTTGAAATTTTGCGTCACTAACTTTTGTCCGGGCTAGATCTCAGTTTCTATTTGACCGACAGCTCTGATACTCACAGTGAATATCCCTAGTATCCCAGACATGTGCACTGTCATGTTTATTTCGCGTTACGTCATTTCTTTACAGAGTTATGGCCCTTTGAAATTTTGCATCACTAACTTTTGTCCGGGCTAGATCTCAGTTACTATTTGACCGACAGCTCTGATACTCACAGTGAATATCCCTAGTATCCCAGACATGTGCACTGTCATGTTTATTCCGTGTTACGTCATTTCTTTACAGAGTTATGGCCCTTTGAAATTTCGCGTCACTAACTTTTGTCCGGGCTAGATCTCAGTTACTATTTGACTGACAGCTCTGATACTCACAGAATATCCCTAGTATCCCAGACATGTGCACTGTCATGTTTATTTTTATGCTATTTTACCATTTCTTTGAGCAGAGTTATGGCCCTTTGAAATTTTGCGTCACTAACTTTTGTCTGGGCTAGATCTCAGTTACTATTTGACCGACAGCTCTGATACTCACAGTGAATATCCCTAGTATCCCAGACATGTGCACTGTCATGTTTATTTCGTGTTACGTCATTTCTTTACAGAGTTATGGCCCTTTGAAATTTTGCATCACTAACTTTTGTCCGGGCTAGATCTCAGTTACTATTTGACTGACAGCTCTGATACTCACAGTGAATATCCCTAGTATCCCAGACATGTGCACTGTCATGTTTATTTCGTGTCACGTCATTTCTGTACAGAGTTATGGCCCTTTGAAATTTTCCGTCACTAACTTTTGTCCGGGCTAGATCTCAGTTACAATTTGACTGACAGCTCTGATACACAGTGAATATCCCTAGTAACCCAGAGATGTTGAGTACTACACACACACACTCGACTCTTCCCTGGAATAGATCTTCATCTATGAAGAACTATTCACCAGATCTTTACTAACTTTTCTTGAGGTATCGATCCACAGAGTCTTGGATCGATATCCCTTCACAGGATTGATGACTGAAGCCGGTACTAGCAAATATTAATCGTTGAGTATTCTCTTGAATCAACATTAATACATATGTGGGTAAATAAATTTGACAGAATTCAGCAGATTTTTATGTCAACCTGTTATTCGCTGGACATATTGTGCTGAGGGGTCAAAGCACCTTTTAGGTGCAGCCTCATGTTTTCAAGTATTTTGTCTCCTGGTAGCCTTTGAAAAGTGCTTCGAAGTTGGTATCTCAAGCCCGTCTGATTTAAGAAATGAACTCCGCATCGCTTGTCTGCCCTTGTTTGACGCCAGTTTGTGACGTCACATCAGACCACCTGACCAGTCGTCAATACTTGTAACTTTCAGTCTCCGGGCTGCTGGTCTGACTCGACATCACAATCAAGGAAAGATAAGCGATGACGTTTTGCAAATCTGAATTCACCTGGGCTAGGGGTACCAACCGTTAAAAGGATTCTAGCAGACAAGACGATTCAAATTAATCCAAGTGAAGTAGATTTACTGGCATTTCTATCATTATTCAACCCATATTAAATGTAAAACAGAAAATTTGAAAACCTTTGAATTTCACCTTTAAATTTTCTGATTCCCAACCCCTTAAGAAAATCCTGACTATATGGTCATATTGTCACTGTCAGTCTGTTTTAACAAGAATTTAATGGGGTGAGTGAGTGAATAGGGTTTAACGTCGCTTTCAACATTTTTCCAGCTATATCACGACGGGGAAGGGAAGGGAGGGGAGGGGGAGGGACAGGGGCACCTACTTGTAACAGAGCAGATCTAATGCTGCCATTTTATAGTGCTGTCCCACTGAAATATCATGCCGTAGGCAGACATGACACCCCACTCAGTCACATTATACTGACACCGAACGAACCAGTCCTTGTTCTATCCTCTTAATGCTGAGCGTAAGCGAGAGAGCAACAAGTTCCATTTTTCAAGTCTTAGGTATGACCCGGCCTGGGATCGAACCCAGTACCTACCGCTTACGAGGCCGACGCTCTAACCATTAGACCACCGCAGTGCGGTCCAAGAATTTAATGGCAGTCATACATGTACTACAATTGTAGTATTAACTCAACTATCAAATTCATGTTATTATTGTTTACTGTGATACTCTGAAATAAAGCTGGACGCTGAAGTTAGGGATAATTTCAATTCCAACTCTCAACAACATGGACGACTCATCCATTCTTTTTTCCCTATCACATCATCATGATTATGGTCAAACAAAAATAACTAGCTAACAAATTTCTTTTCTTTTTTTTTTGTATGGTTTGACAATTTGACAGCAATACTAGTCATGCACCGAACTACATTATGTATGCATGGGTATAGCTCTTCAGACAGTCATAAAAAATTCCCACCAGATCATGGAATAGCCATAGCAGGCTCCAGTCAGACAAGTCAATATGACAGTAGCAATGAATTCTCTGATTTGGATGGCACCCAATATTTGAGCTTTGTTATGAGCCTGGTTATGCCAACCTCATTAATCATGTGAACTAGGCCCTTGTTACACTGTCCAGAAAAAAACAACAAGAGAACAATTCCAGAGCTATTGAAGATGAGGAATCAATTCCTAAATCCTTTACAAGACAATTTCTACATGTACCATTATGAATAGTACAATACAGTACACATCAGCTCCATAACACATGCTTGAACAGGGTTTAATGGTTTAACAGTTACCATGATGAATAGTACAATACAGTACACATCAGCTCCATAACACATGCTTGAACAGGGTTTAATGGTTTAACAGTTACCATGATGAATAGTACAATACAGTACACATCAGCTCCATAACACATGCTTGAACAGGGTTTAATGGTTTAACAGTTACCATTATGAATTAGGAGTTAATGACCGCCTTAGTGAATATTATCGTGTAATAATTTTTCGATGTTTTGTTTTAGACCGTCAATCAAAAAACCGAGCGGCGCAGCCGCGAGGTTTTTTGATGAGGTCTAAAACTAAACATCGAAAAAATTATTACACGATAATATTCACTAAGAAGGTCATTAACTCCATTCTAACATGCACAATGATAAATATTTCCTCATTTCATAAGCGGAATGGCGACTTTTCTGCAAACTTGTCCCGTTTTGATGCGAGAATTTCGTGACTGGTTTGCAGGCCATGCTCGCGCGTGCTGTTCGTTCACGAGCTGCAGCTGTGTGAACTTTGCCCATTGCGCAGTGAATGAACCAATCGTCGCTCAACTTTGTGGCATTGCGTCACAAGAATTAGACGTCACCAGTTCGGCTCGTGAATGTGACAGATCACAACAAACAAACAGTCCTTGCGTTTGGAGGTGAGCGATCGCTCTCGCGCACCATCGCTCACCTAAATCATATCCAAGGTACACTGTTTTTCGCGCACCTAGATTCAGCAGATTAAATATAGAAATAAGTAGGCTGTGTCTGCTAACGGCCTTATTATTAAATGAACGGACAGTTGGTGTTAATTTTGCGAACTCTTCCACACTGAAAATCACTGTGAGAATAAACTGAAATGCCTTTAATAAATTTTAATCAGCAAACGATCGCCGTCAATTCCAGTGCGGCCATAATTTCTTCGCTTGTTTGACAATCGGTAGTCTCTTGCACAGGCTATTCCTAGCATGGGATCGTGCAATATTTGCCACGTGCGCGGAGAGCTGACAACAATGGCGGTAACTGCAGCAAATCTTCCTTGAACAAGTTGAAGCAGTTGACGAAGTTTTCCAAGAAAGGTAGAAGATTTACACATCATTACCAGCACACAGAGCCTGTAGTCAGTAGGATGTCAATACTCTTGGGCAATATTGAACTGGGACTCGTCTGATCATTCGCCAACCATTCTTCTCGTTCACTTAAATACTATCGGCCGATTATTTTCGAGAACCTCCACGGACACTGCTCTTCGCGCATGATTGGTTCCGACGAGTATTATATGCAGAGTGAGCTTGCTCAATCTTCTGGTACGTACTACCCACTGGTGACTGTTGAAATCTTCATCACTTTTGATATTGACTTGTTTAAATTGAAATAGAATAATTTATTTTTATTAATTTTTCGTTTGAAAATAAATTGAAAAATAAAATAATTTAATCAAAAATATAATATGGTAGGTTAAACAATTAAAACAAAATCACTCCCCTCACGAAATTTGGGAGAGCGATTTTCAGCTCTCGTATTAGCTCTCCTCGGTTAATTTAGGTACACTTTTTTTAGCTCACCATCTTTTTACAAAAGACAAGGACTGAACAAATGAAGTTTATCGTGTGATAATCTCCGTATGTTTTGAGGTCTGGACCAATCAGCGCACAGCTATAACGTGGAGCATGTTAGAATAGTACAATACAGTACACATCAGCTCCATAACACATGCTTGAACAGGGTTTAATGGTTTAACAGTTAGCATTATGAATAGTACAATACAGTACACATCAGCTCCATAACACATGCTTGAACAGGGTTTAATGGTTTAACAGTTACCATTATGAATAGTACAATACAGTACACATCAGCTCCATAGCACATGCTTGAACAGGGTTTAATGGTTTAACAGTTACCATTATGAATAGTACAATACAGTACACATCAGGTCCATAACACATGCTTGAACAGGGTTTAATGGTTTAACAGTTACCATTATGAATAGTACAATACAGTACACATCAGCTCCATAACACATGCTTGAACAGGGTTTAATGGTTTAACAGTTACCATTAAGAATAGTACAATACAGTACACATCAGCTCCATAACACATGCTTGAACAGGGTTTAATGGTTTAACAGTTCTTTTCAGCATTACATGTGTATATACATGTAGTGAGCTCAGCAGTCAATAACAATAAATTATCTGATTGCATCTCATGTGAATATGTGTAGTGTGAATTGGCGAAGAGATAGTACCCAGGGATTCATACACGTCAGTTCTACGTACCGAATTTCGGTTCGTAGATTGAGTTTTAAAACTCAATTTTTCAGTTCAAAACTCAATTTTTTTGAGTAAAAAATCAAAAGTTTTAACCAAAATATTTATACTCAATTTGTGTGTTGGAAACTGAATTTTCAAGCTTCCGAAACTGAATTTTTAAGCTTCGTAAATTCGAAATTTCAATAGCCGGTTGTCGGGAAATCATCCCATGGTCGCGGAAGCACATGTCAATCTGTCGGCAGCAACAACAACGTCAAGTGCAAACTCTGTCAGCTGTTCTGAATTTACCTTGGACGACTAGTCTGTTAACTGGATATATTCATCCGAGACTAGTTTATCCGACGTAATTTTAGTTGCATCGACGTATATTTCCGTGGAAGAATCCCGAATACTTATGAACCGTAATTTCACTGAACAATCGACGAGTCGCCATTTTTTTTATTTTTTTTTGGTTTCGTTTTCGTTCGACCTTTTCGTTCTCGTTCCTTCCAACGCAGGGAGATACAAACGATACTGAATAAACACACGTTGTTTTCGTAGAATGCCAATCGTAAGTATTTCTTCGTATAATTTGTGTGGTCTGTCTTGAGAAAATAGTACTACCACGTTGGTTTAATATAACGAAAATTGACACAACCATACAGCGTGCGGTTTGAGAACTTGACAAGGGAGTGAACTCTTCCTAGCGAGAGACCAAGCAAGCGTTATAAAGTGTTGCGTTGTTGTTTTTTTCCTTCTTTTTTTTGTTAACGATATTCTATCAAAATAATATCATCCTCAAGACTCCTATTATTGGTGTAACCCAATACAATCATCGCGTATATAAATAAAATATATATAATCATCGTTTTATAAACCAGTGTGATTTTTCATACTGGTGGTCATTTGTAATTGAATAATATCACAGTAACTGGAACTTCACTTATGTCATCACAATATTTTATATATTTATTAATTCACTGCTTTTGTTAAATGTTCCCATAATTAAAATTATTTTTCTGTTAATGTTAAATTTTGGATAATGGTTTCTTCAAATTTAATTTTAGATCTAAATTAATAGTTTTTATGATATCAATATATATATTTTGTTATAATTACCACCTAACAAGTTGGGCCATATTTGTATACTGAAATTGGATGTGTGTTTGTGTATTATTCAGACAGTCCTGTGTGGAAGTTGGAAAAAGGAATTAAAAGTTCTTTTATGTAAATATTGTTGATTGATTGAGATATAACAGCTTTCAGAGAGGGAAATAGTTGACCCTCCTCACTGCATGTATATGAGGAGTGCATGTACATGTATATATAAATGCAAACCAGTACCGGCAGCATTACAAAGTTTTAACTGATTACCTGAAGTATTACTCGTAAACAACTTGAATAAATCTAACATAATTTGTTCATGTATCCTGCCGGATACCTGAAAACATAATGATGGAAACGAGTAAACACAATCAACAACACAAAATGGTTTTAATTACACAAAAGGTTAAAAATACCTGAATTGGTAACAGTAGACAAGGTTCACAGAAGGTAACATTTACCCTGGTTTGTAAAAAAATTATATACTCAACATTGGGGGAAAAAATGATCCTGGTTTGTAAAAAATTTATATACTCAATTTGAGGGAGAAAAAATGCCGATAAATTTTATTTTAACTCAATTTGAGTGAAAAAAAACTCAATTTTCCAGATTTCGGTTCGTAAAATTTGGACTTCTATGAATCCCTGAGTACCATGTGGAATCATCAACCTACTGACACACAAAATCCCTGAAATCTCTGAAATCTTCCATGCAGGTCTGATGGGATTCTTATCAAGTACTTACTGATATCTACATATACATGTATGCCAAAGTAAACCAACCAACACATGCAGGTTTTGTAACAAACAATAATAACACAGGAAGGAAGCAATCAGAGATTGCTCAATTGTATGCCCCGACACTGCCCCGCCATTGTTCTGTTCTTTATTGGTTGGTGGAGGCCTAATTTGGATAATTATAAAAATTCTGTTTCAGTCACTTTTTTGCCATGCCTCACATAATACATATTCCAAGTATCAAGCAACAAGTGATAATACGATGCTTCGATGCAAGATGGTCGCCAGGGCTTTCGCCAAATCTGAAAATGTGACCTGGTTATGAGACCTACATTCCTTGGGAGTATATTGTGGTGAAATTATGAAGCGATCAGTGAACTTTGAATTTTGCACCCAATTCACTGTTTTTGGGGCAATTTCATACTTCAGGACCTACATGTACATGTATGTTGTCTGCTTTGGAATGTAGAGTAACATATAATATAGCCATTTTCCTGGTTCAAATCGGTTATGGACGGAGATCCAGCTTGGACAAATAAATATATCCCATTCACTTAGGTTTAAAGAAAGGGCCATAACTCTTGAAAATATAACCAAAAACAGAGAACTTCACGCTGCACATCTATGGGTCACTGACCACATACATGTATCATGCAAATTTCATACTTGTTCATACAATATTAACCGAGATCCAGCCCTACAAATCCCAATTCACAAAGATTTGAAGAAAAAAGGGCCATAACTCTTGAAAATATAAGCGAAATGTGGAGAAACTTTACGCTGCACAACTGTGGGTCACTGACCACATATCATGCAAATTTCATACTTGTCCATACAATATTACCGAGATCCAGCCCGGACAAGTCCCAATTCACGGAGAATTCAGGAACAAAGGGCCATAACTCTTGAAAATACGAAGCTGCGCATCAAAAAACCCCTCGGCTCTGGGTACATTCATAATGTATTCAATTTGAACCAAGATGTCAGGAACACCAAGCAGTCAAGTCACAAATATACAGATTATCAAAAATTTTGCAATTAGAAATGACCCCTAAGATTTCCGTCCAATCCGAGAAACCGGTATTCATTAAATTTCTTGATGCATTAATGATGTATACCAAATTTTACATCGACCATTTGAACGGTATCAGAGATAGAGATCATTAATGATTTCGCATAAATTAAAGATGGCCGCCCTTCCTTCCCGCCACTCAGAGGAACTGATGTGGTTATTCATTGAAAGTCTCTTGATACTGTTTACCAAGTTTCGTATAGAACACTGAAATGATATCAGAGATATACATCATTCAAGATTTTGCATAAATTAAAGATGGCCACCAAGGTTTCCGCCCAATCAGAGAAACCAGAACTGTCATTTGTCGTAAGTCTCTTGATGCATCGATGATGTATACCAAATTTTATATCGTGCACTTGAACGGTATCAGAGAACGAGATCATTAATGATTTTGCATCAATTAAAGATGGCCGCCCATCCTTCTCCCCACTCAGAGGAACTGATGTGGTTATTCATTGCAAGTCAGTTGATACATCGATGCTGTATACCAAGTTTGGTATAGAACACTTAAATTGGATCAGAGATATACATCATTAAAGATTCTGCATAAATTAAAGATGGCCGCCAAAATTTTCGGTCAATCATGTCCCGATTCAAAGTATCTGGATGTATCGATGATGTATACCAACTTTCATATAAAACAACTGAATGGTAACAGAGATATGTATCATTATCGATTTCGCATAAATTAAAGATGGCCTCCAGGATTTCCAGCTAATCAGAAAAGCCGGTTTGGTAATCCATTGAAAGTTGCTTGATGTATCGATCATGTATACCAACTTTCGTATTGAACAATTGAATAGTTTCCGAGATATGGATCATTATCCATTTCGCATAAAATTAAAGATGGCCGCCATGGTTTTCACCCAATCAGGTCCTAATTAAATAGGCTTCTGGTCCTTGACTAGGTAAATAAGGCCAAGAAAAAAAATATGTCTGTTTCCGGTTACCCGACCGAGTCTAGATCAATCGTGCGACTCTAAAAATTTTATCAGCAAATTCCAACGAAATCACTACCAAGGCCGCGTTTTACGACAACAACAACAACCGTAAAGCGGCGTGCCAATTGTCAGCATACCGTAAAGTGTGACTGTAGCAGACCGCATGGCGTGGCGGCAGGTTGACGATCTTTTCAGGAAATAAAGCACCTACTTCTAGGCCGGGAATCGAGAAATCAGCAACCTGATTACGCTTCAGTCGACTTGATCATGTTTACCAGGACAATTTTAAACATATTCTCCATCAACTTCGAAAGAAATCTACTGATTTTATGACTTGAAATGGCGTTTGTTTGCGGACACGGCAGCTTGCAAGTGGTGTTCGTTTTCGGCGGAATCGGCGACGACACAATCAAAGTCTAACCGACCGGTACCATTTCTCCGCTAAAAAATCCAAAATTTCCCCGACTTGTTTTTATTATGAATGCATTGAAATAAACCCCCAAGATTCAAGCAAGTAATAACTCTTCTGTTTTCGAGAAATGGCTTGTTCAAATCGTTGTACTGTTGTACAGTCACGACTCACGTCTCATTTCTCAAATTGCTCGAATTAGATAGGCACTGGTACAAACCTCCATGATGTTCAAATTAATTTCCCATTTCATTTTATGTTGTATATGTCAACTTTTTGTTCAGGCTTTTCCAGAAAATAAGTACACTCTCCCTATGGAAGGCACTGAAATTCCAGATGGAATTTTGTATTTTTCACTAAAAATACTTAAAATTCTAGAGGAAAATTTCATCATTTCTGGGCGGAAATCCTTGGAATATATTGTTTTGCATATCAAGTTGCAATCAATTAAAACGATACTCGTTTTGGTGGTAAACAGCAGTCAAACACATTAATGGCAATTCTTATTTCCATAATATCAGTACAATAACTGGTTTCAGCAGAACTCATTGAAATATCAAGATTTGCTGGATCCAGTATTGATAAAAATACCAACGATATATATTTGGAGGGTTCCCCGCCCTTGATCTTTTGAATATCTGAAAATATGGGGGGATGTGTCCTGGGAGAATATGTTAAAGTGGGTGGGAATATTATACAATCAAGAATATATTTGTAGACCATTGTATATGGGACAGGAGTACTGGACATCAAAATAAAATTTATTTCCAAAATAAAATCTTTTTTGGCCCTACCTACTCTATTTTTTTCTGGCCCGTAATCGGAAACAGACATATATTTTTTTTTGGCCTAAGCATACCAAATTTGGAATTCATCAGTGGAACCGTTTTCCCGCTATCTCGCTCACGTACAGACGTACGGACGTACGGACAGATGG